>JAVXUM010000023.1:8832071-8846118 GCA_035590655.1 Pouteria glomerata
TGTAAAAAGTAATAGAGAATTTTGGAGTTTTTGAGAGTTTTTCAGAGTTTTTCATAGCTCCAAACTACCCCTATATGTTTGACAAAAATTTATAAAATTCAGAAAAAGTTGAAGAAAAAAAAAGTTGAAGAATGTCAGAAAAAATTAGATAAAGTTAGAAAAAATTAAACAAAATTGATAAAAGTTGAAATTATGTTTAGTTGAGAAAGTTGAAGAAAATTAATAAAAATTATTTTCTTTCAGTAAATATTGGTGAGCCAAACACCCTCAGAAATTTAACTGACCCATTCTTGATTTATTTTCTGAAACTTTCAATTATGTTTTCTTAAAATAGCAATATTAATTAATGGTTCTTGAAGATGTTTATTTTTTCATTCTTAAAATGATTGTCTGTAATCATCTTTATTGTAACTATCATTTTAATAAATTCAGCTGCAAAGTTATTTTGACACACGCAGGTATATTATTTGTGGCCATGCTCATGGGTTTCTCGATTGAAAGAGACCCATGAAATGAATAATTAAATATGTTTTTTTTTTATCAATTTTAAGTAACTAGAGTTTTATTCGATAGGGGTGCTACGGCTGTTGCATCCCTTGCGTTTTGCACGCATCTCACTCTCGTATTCTTTCTTTCTTTTTTTTTTTTTTTTTTTTCTTTAATATCACGCGGGACTATAGTTATTACACAGACGGGACGTGAGTGCGGGCACGGGCGCCTGAGCGGTGAGCGAAGATTTTTCGTTTGTCCCTTAGGATTGGCCCAGTGCAACAAAAAAACAAAGTTCTAGTGCTATACTTTTACCTGAAACTCCAATCCTCCTATGAATCATCAGTAGTTACTCCTCATTTTTTCCCAATAAAAGGAAATATATTCGAATTCCTATTAATGATTTCATCATTGCTATAGGTTGGTGAAAATTCGGATAATCCTGCATGGGAAGCCATGGGATATCAACCAGACGGTACTGAAAACCTGCCCGAAGACAAAAAGGATCAGAGGCCTCTCCAAAAAGGGCTAGTAGAAACCTTATACGAGACAGAATCAACCATCCTCAATTCCCTCACTGAGAAAGGCCTCAACGGCAGAGAAGATCCCACAGAGAGCCTCTACAAAATCAAATGCGATGTTGTAATAGTTGGCTCTGGCTGCGGGGGAGGCGTCGCGGCGGCTATTCTTGCAAGTTCTGGTAAGAAAGTCGTCGTTCTTGAGAAAGGGAACTATTTTACTCAGTCGGATTATTCTTCGCTGGAAGGACCATCAATGAATCACCTATACGAACAAGGAGGGATGCTCTCAACTCTTGATGGGAACATCATGATCCTGGCAGGATCAACTGTCGGCGGCGGCTCTGTAGTGAACTGGTCAGCATCCGTCAGAACACCAAACTCAGTGCTCCGGGAATGGGCCGAGGAATGCAAAATCCCATTCTTCTTGAGCCATCAATATATCTCAGCCGTGGATGCAGTGTGTGAAAGAATTGGGGTTACAGAGAAATGCATAGAAGAGGGGTTCCAAAATCAAATCCTCCGTAAAGGGTGCGAAAAGCTTGGTCTTTCCGTCGAGGCAGTGCCACGAAACTCCTCGGAGAATCACTACTGCGGCTCTTGCGGTTTCGGTTGCAGAAGAGGAAACAAACGAGGGACTGATTCTACTTGGCTTGTTGATGCTGTGGATCATGGCGCGGTGATTATAACAGGGATCAAAGCCGAGAGATTTATACTGGAAAAGAACAGGAGTGGAGGAATACGCAGAAAGAAATGCTTGGGAGTGAGAGCGAAAATTCTGAACAATAGCTTCACAAAGAGAGTGCAGTTTGAGGCCAGAGTAACAGTCTCTGCGTGTGGTTCCTTGTTGACACCTCCACTAATGCTTTCGAGTGGGTTGAAGAACAAGCACATTGGCCAAAACCTTCATCTCCACCCTACTCTAATGGCGTGGGGATACTTTCCAGAGTCTGATTCCGGGCTCAAAGGGAAAAGCTACGAGGGGGGGATAATCAGCTTATTGCATAAGGTGGTGTCAGATGAATTGGAAACAAAAGCCATAATTGAAACTCCTGCATTAGGACCCGGACAGTTTGCTGCTCTATGTCCTTGGCAGTCTGGGCTTGACGTGAAGAACAGGATAATGAAGTATTCTCGGACTGCTCATGTATTTTCGATGATCAGGGACCTAGGCTCTGGAGACGTTAAGCAGGAGGGGAGGATAAGCTATGAGTTCAATCGAGTGGACGTAGACAACATGAAGGCCGGTTTGCGCCAAGCGTTGAGGATTTTGGTAGCAGCAGGAGCTGTTGAGGTTGGCACACAACAGAGTGATGGGCAGAGAATCAAATGCAAAGGCATTGCTGAAGAGGAATTGGTGAAGTTTCTGGATACAGTTTGTGCGGTTGGAGGGCCATTGTCAATGGCGGAGAAGTGGACGACCTATTGCTCAGCCCATCAGATGGGGAGTTGTAGGATGGGGGTCTCTGAGAAGGAAGGTGCTGTTGATGAAAATGGGGAGAGCTGGGAAGCAGAAGGTCTGTTTGTTTGTGATGCTAGTGTTCTGCCAAGCGCTGTTGGTGTCAATCCCATGATTACCATCCAGTCAACTGCTTATTGCCTCGCAAAGAAAATATCGGAGGCTTGAAAAAGAAAAAAATTCTCTAAATTTAATGTAAGCTTTAGCTCCTTGGTCAAGACTGAGTGCAGGGCCAGAGAATAAGATAGGCTCTGTGATCAATAATGAATTAGTAGTTCATTAGGTATCATATTCAATTACATATATATTTTTTTTGGCTGGTTACGAACACGTAGCAGGCGTAAGCTATTTGTGAAGTTCTCTAGGTAGCATTTTTCGAAGCTGTCGTTGTCCTCCTTTGAATCCCAGTTACTCTGACACCTTTCATCGTTGAAATCTTATCTCAAATATCTTTCTAATTAATTGATGACTAGTCCAAACACTCTTTGGCAGAATGTTTGAACCTTTGAATTGGATTGCGTGACTAATTGAACAAACTATGACATGTCAAGTCCTCAAACGGATCAAACTATTTGAAGATAAACATGCTTTTAATTATTTAAAAGTATGAAATGCATGAAAAATTCAATAATTATGTACCTAGTTAAGTGTGGTTCATAATTTAGAGTTAATGCACTATGTACCTGGTTAAGTGTGGTTCATGAATTAGAGTAAATTGGGGGAATGAACTTCTGCTGTATAAGGTGCTATAAATGCCCAATGTAATCTGAGTTCATGCACAGTCGAGTCCAGAGTTGAATAGAAAAATTATTTCCTCCTCTGTTTTATTCCCAAGCCTGCTGAGTTCCTCCTCTATTTTTTATTCCCTACTCTACTACTACAACAATCTGGTATCAGAGCCCCAATAATAGAAATAATGGCAAATGGCAATATGATCCCCTTCCAAGTTCCAAAACTTACAAAAGATAAGTTTGATAATTGTTGTATTTGTGTGAAAGCACTGCTCAGTACACATGATGCGTGGGACATCATAGAAAGGGGTTACGAGCTCCCGACGATCTAGCTGTCCTCACACAAGCACAAAGGGATCTTCTACAAACCACCATGAAAAAGGATCAGAAGGCCGTTTCTCTTATTCACCAAGCATTGGATGAAGCCACCTTTGAGAAGGTTTCTAATGCCACTACTGCGGGAGATGCTTCAGGTTGCTTGCAAAGAAAGGAGAAGCCGAAGAGAGTTCACCTCCAAAATTTGCGAGGTGAATTTGAAGCTATTCAAATGAAGGAATCCAAAAAAGTGTTAGATTTTGTTGCAAGAATCATGGTAATTGCGAACTAGATGGGAAGGCTTGTTGAAGATGTGACTGATTTAAGGGTGATTGAAAAAAATCCTTAGATCAGTTAGTGAGAAATTTGATCATGTAGTGACTGCTATTGAAGAATCGAAGGACTTGGAAGACATGACGATTGAAGAACTGAGTGGATAACTGGAAGCAAATGAAGAAAAGCTTAACAGAAGAAAGAAGAAGCCCATGGAGCGGGTTCTTTAGTCAAAGCTCACTTTGAAACAAAAGGAGGGAAATGCAAGTTATAAAGTATGAGGCTGTGGACAAGGCGTGGTCGAAGTTTTGGGAGAGGAGGAAGAAGTACCCAGAACTGATCTCAATATAGAGATGAAATTTGTCAACTCACCTCAACAACAGGACGTGGCAGAGGTGGAGTAAAGCCATATTCAAAGAGGAATGACAAGTCACAAGCTAAATGTTATACCTGTCATGAGTTTAGACATTATTCATGGGAATGTAGAAATGGTGATGGTGTTAAAGCTAACCTTTCTCTTGAAGAAAATATAGAAAATAATGAAGAAGTGGAGTCTACTCTTTTGATAGCTTGCAACGGCTTGCAGCAAGGTGAGATGCATTCTTGGTACCTTGATTTTGGAGCTGGTAATCACATGTGTGGGAACAAAGACTTATTTATAGAGCTTGATGAGAAAGTTGGTGGCAATATCACTTTTCGGGACCTCTCCAAAATACCAGTTAGGGGAAAAGCTAAAATCTTGATACGTTTAAAGGACGGAAGTCACCAATTTATTTCAAATGTTTATTATGCTCCAGACATGAAGAATAATATTTTGAGTATTGGTCAATTATTGGAGAAAGGATATATTTTGTTCACAAAAGGTTGCAGTTTGTTTCTAGAGTACAGTACAGGAAATTTGATTGCCAAAGTACCCATGACAAGGAATCATTTGTTTGTGCTGCCCAAACAAACCGATGTGGCTAAATGCTTGGCTTCGTGTTATAAAAACTCCTCATGGCTTTGGCATTTGAGATTTGGGCACACGAATTTTGGTGGGCTCAGAACAATGTCCTGTAATAGAATGGTAAAAGGATTGCTTCCTGTAGATCAGCCTGATCATCTATGTGAAGGGTGTTCCTTAGTAAGCAATCAAGAAAGAGTTTTCCCTAAAAGACTCATTCAAGAGCTTCAAGGCCACTGTAATCAATTCACATTAATGTGTGTGGGACAATCAATCCATGCTCTTTTGGTAAGAAAAAATACTTCCTTTTGTTTATTGATGATTTCAGTAGAAAAATATGGGTGTACTTTATTAAAGAAAAATTGCAAGTGTTTAAATGTTTTTAAAATTTTAAAGCTCTTATAGAAAAAGAAAGTGGATTTAAAATCCAAGTTACGAAATCATATCCGGTAGGCAAATTCACTTCCAAAAATTTTCAAGAATTTTGTGATGCCTACTGGGATTTGTTGATTTCTAACTGCTCGAAGATCGCCATAACAAAACGGTGTTTCCAAACGAAAGAACTGAACAATTCTTAGCATGCCAAGGAGCATGATGTAGACCAAGAAGGTACCAAAAGAATTTTGGGCACATGCTGTCAATTGTGCTATTACTTGCTGAATCAATGTGCAACAAAATCTGTTAGCCCACAAGACTCCACTCGAAGCATGAAATAGGAGAAAATAGCAATATCTCATTTGACAGTATTTGGATGCATTGCATATGCCCCTGTTTCTGATGCGAAGTGCTCCAAGCTTGATGACAAGAGTAAAAAATGTGTATTTGTTGGCTACAAGTCAAGAACAAAATGTTACAAGTTCTACAATCCAAGTTATGGGAAGGTGTTTACCAGTAGAGATGAAGACTTTGATGAGGAAGCCACGTGGGACTGGCAAGTTCAAGAAGAAAGCTATGATTTTCTTCCTCTCTTGGAGGAAGAAGATGATTATGAACATAGATATGAGATCACCACTCCCCCACTATCACCATCACGTGGTGGAAATGGTGCTTTTGAAGGAAGTTCAAGTGAAGGGCCTACACGCACAAGGATGCTTGATTACCTATATCAGAAAATAGAGAGAATTGATGGTATTACATTTTTTTGTCTCTTTGCAGATTTTAAGCCCATTGATTTTAGCGAAGACATTGGGGATGAGAAATGGAGAAAATCTATGAATGAGGAATTAATGGCAATTGAAAAGAACAACACTTCGGAATTAACAACTCTTTCCCAGGGACATGGTGCCATTGAAGTTAAATGGGTGTTTAAAGCAAGGAAAAATTCAAAAAGATAGGTGGAAAGATACGAAGCAAGACTTGTGGTGAAAGGGTACAAGCAGCGTCAACACATTGATTATGATGAAGTTTTTGCTCCAGTAGCTATACGGCTAACAATTTTTTTGGCAGCTCAAAATAAGTGAAAGATTTTCCAAATGGATGTTAAGTTAGCCTTTCTAAGTGGCTATCTTGACGAGGAGGTTTATGTGTAGCAACCTCCTAGCTATGTTGTGAAAGGAAAGGAAAACAAAGTGCTCAAATTACAGAAAGCCCTTTATGGGCTAAAGCAAGCACCAAGAGCCTGGAATTATAGAATTGACAAATATTTCTAGGAGAATGGCTTTATCAGGTGTCCTTATAAACATGCTCTCTACATTAGGGTGAGTGACTGTGGAACTCTGATTGTTTGCTTGTATGTAGATGATCTAATTTTTAGATGTAATAACCCAAAGATGCTTGAAGAATTCAAAAAGGCAATGAGCTACGAATTTGAGATGATAGACTTGAGACTCATGTCCTATTATCTTAGGATAGAAGTGAAGCAAATGGAGTAAGGCATTTTCATTTCACAACAAAATTATCTAAAAGAAGTTTTGAAGAAGTTCAATATCCTTAATTGCAATCAAGTCAACACTCTAGTGGAATATGGCATCAAACTTTCCAAATATGATGAAGGCGAAAAGGTGGACCCAACTATATTTTGAAGCTTACTTGGAAGCTTGAGATATTTAACTTGCATAAGGCCTGATATGTTATTTGGAGTTGGACTAGTTAGTCGTTATTTGGAGGCTTCAATTGCAACACATCCGAAAGTTGTAAAGAAGATTTTATGTTACATCAAAGGTACTTTAGATTTTGGGTAACATTTTCCCTCCTCTAATGATTTCAGGCTCAGAAGCTTTAGTGATAGTGATTAGGCTGAAAAAATTGATGATCGAAAGAGTACCATCAGGGTTCGTATTTTACATGAGTGATACTACGTTTACCTGGAGCTCAAAAAAGCTACCAATTATTGCTCTGTCAACATGTGAAGCATAGTATCCCTTCAAAAAAAAAAAAAAAAAAAAAAAACTTGTGAAGCATAGTATGGTGCTGTTAATTGTTGTGTTACTAAAAAAATTTGGCTGAGGTCTTTGTTGAAAGAGCTTCACTTTGCACAAAAGGAGCATATTGAAGTAAGTGTAGACAACAAATCAGCCATTGCTTTAGCAATGAATCCATTGTTTCATGAATGTAGCAAGCACATAGACACCAAATTTCACTTTGTGTGTGAATGCATTGAAAACAAGGTGGTGCAACTCAATTATGTGAAGTCTCAAGACCAGATTGCAAATATTTTCACCAAGGCTCTCAAGCTTGATATGTTCAAGGCATTAAGACGCTTGCTTGGAGTAGGTAAAAGTCATGTTTAAAGGGGGGGGGGGGGATTGTTCGCAGATAAACAAGCTTTTAATAATTTGGAAGCATGAAATGCATGAATAGTTCAATAATTATGTACCTAGTTAAGTGTGGTTCATGATTTAGGGTTAATGCATTATGTACCTAGTTAAGTGTGGTTAATGAATTAGACCTAATTGGGGGAATGAACTTCTGCCGTATGAAGTGCTATAAATACCCAATGTAATCTGAGTTCATGCACCGCCAAGTCTAGGGTTGAATAAAAAAATCATTTTCTTCTCTGTTTTGTTTCCAAGCTTGCTAAGTTCCTCCTCTGTTTTTTATTCCTAAGTCCACAACTGCTCCAACTTAGACTTCATACTTTGAACTTCCTATCCTGGGAGATTACATGCGAATTCCTGAAGCTTCTCCTCCTAACCCTGACGCTCTTGTACCTACTAACAAGCCCCACAAAAGGATTAAGGTCAAGGCTAAGGTGATTCCTCACCTATTTGCTTACTTTTTTCTGCTTTTGCCATATGCTCTTGTACATCTCTGTCCAGCAAGGGCAATGCCAACTTGCGGGAATCTTGAAGGCGGTACTGATCGATTACCTTTACCTAAGTCTCCTAATCACACTGTTCAGTTTGACCAGAATGCTGGCCCAGCTTCAATACATTTCCCTCATCCTTAGATAGGTCTTAATCTAAACAGAGAGTTCATATACTACGGCTGTACTTTCACATCTTCAGATTGATGTGCCGAGACCCAAACCCAAGCTGTTGAAGCTGATCTTCCATAGTCTCAAGAGCCCAACAACGTTTGTTTACCCATGTAGGTTGACCCTACTATAGAGGCAATCTCCGTCTTGGAGGTTCCTTTTGTGTCTGCAGATGTGCGTTTGACTGAAGCTGCTCAAGGTGACTCCTTGGGTAGCTCTACTAGAAACAAACAAGTAGCAGATTAGATCTTGGTCTATGCACAGAGTTTGCTTGTCGTTGATCTCTTCCCTTTCAACGAGGTACAACTTAATTAGGGAGAGAAACCTTTATTCGATCTTCATGAGTTCTTGAGCCAACACACAAAAGTCATCTCTAATCTCAACACTTTTTAAGAGGAAAGTATTGTTAAATTTGAGCAACACAAGCAGCTTCTGGGGAGGGAATTAGAGCCTGAGAGGCTTCTAAAAGAAATAAGATCATCTCAAAAGGATCAACTAATCAGTGAACGAAGCAGCGTAAACTGTTATAGCCGAAGATGTACATGGCAAAGAATCCAAGTTCTTAATTTCAACCGAGAAGTTCGAGGCTGATACATATAATGGCCATTGAAGTTAAATTAGATTCTCTTGCTGCACAAAAAATCTATGTAATTGGCACATATGACATTTTATAATTTGCAATTCTACACGAATTTTGAAAAATTTAAGTCCAGGCATTCAATTTATATCACAACTTTAATTCAGAGGCAGACTTAAAGTTAGAGCTACAATCTGACTAAAAAATAAATTTTTTTAATTCATTTTTTTTTTTCAAATTCAGCCCTAATTCCACCTACTCTACTTTTAATCCTTTATTTAAAGTTTAAATTTTTATAATCTAACCTACCCTGCTTTTAAATCCTTTATTCAAATCAGATGAATCCTAAATTTGGATCTTTTCTTACTTTAACCCTAGTACCATGTCTGTGAAATAATTTAATTGACTCATTATTGGACAAAGAAATACTATTGTTAGTGAGTTATTTTGTAAATGCCCAAACAGCTAGGTTCACATTCGCCCAATATAATAATTCTACCCTAGCTTTCTGCTTATAAATTTTTTATTTTATTTTATTTTACTTTTCTACTAAAACAAACAATCTACAATAAAAAAGGTGAGCTTTTTCAAATCCAATACCAATGAATGTTAAAATCCTCCGTCGCACTTCGATATTGGTTGGATCTTTTATACCCTTTTAAGATTAATATTGATTTATATTGTAAGAATATTAATTGTGGGTTATTTTAAGTGAAACTAGAATGTTTATTAATCACGAAGATTGCGTTTCGTCCAAAGTTTTGAACTTGTTGACATCAACACTAACATAAAAGAGAAAAAAGAAACCGTTGAAGTGAACTCAAGATGCATTTATTCCATCAAATTCAAGTTACAAATATATTTGGTGCGTTCGTTCTTCACGATAATATTGATCAGCCTTGGGGTTAACTTCTTTAGCTGATGAACTTTCGACGAATATTGGTGATTGATTTCTCATTATTGGTGTACCAAACCTTAACATTTAGTTTCTTTGGCATCATTGAAGAATGTTGCATGTCTCTTCTTCTTGTCAGCCTGTCAGGGATATTGTTGCTCAATACTGGTCTAAGCAACTCATGACTTCATTCATCAGAATCTGTCTCACGGAATGGTAAAGGAACTGTTTTCACAGCCCTGAATTTGCCAACGTTGTTCAAATGTTCATTCTCTATCCTGTTTCATATGACACATGCCAAAGTTAATTACGCAACATTCCAACCTATTTGATGATTACAATGTCACAAGTATATATGTATATGACTTGAAGCATATATATAAGTATATAACAGCAAAGAAAGGAGTGACACTTGATTCATATATATTTACATATATAGGTTCCAGTTGTGTTTCCGTAGCTGCATTTTATCCATGACTCACCATAATTTTAATTAGCTGTGGGTTTTAGTACTACAAGAAATTTGGAATCTAGTGCTCGAACATTTTGCCATTAAAGAAAAAAAAATATTTAGTAATATATGTTATTGTCACATAGTAGTTACAATAGGTGAAATATTAAAAATATACGGTAGTAATTATTTACTTTCATTAGACATTATTTTATATTTATCATGTACTTGAAAGTTAAAAGTACACGGGTTTTGAGATATTTATGCAAAATCATATTTAGAAATTTTTAAGTGATGGGTTCGAGATGTTGAACACTTCAAAATCTATGAGTAGATATTTTGTTTTAATTTTTTTAATACGTCGATTTGACGATTTTGAATTCTTATATATTTATAAAATTTTGAACAGTAATACTTTCGTGAATATATTGAAATTCAAATTTAACATTTTTTTAACAAAACTCTATTACTCATATTCCTCATTTGTTACAACTTGAAAATTATTTTTTTAGCGATTCAGATTTGAAGTGTTTTAGAGTTTATTGTTGACTTCCTTCATTTTTTTTTTTTTGTTACACTTATTGCAATATTTATTATTTAACAAATAGATAAGGGTATATGACTCGTTATATATGTTAATAAGCAACTTAGAACTTATTAAAAACTAACTCTTATGCATGAATTCACTATTTTCAATATTTTTTTCCTTATTATTTAAATACCTCAAAACTCATTATTTAAAAATATCTTAGAACCCAATTTTAACTCTCAGGCACACCCCTAGTGGAGACACTAACTGATCACCGACACATATGAAAACTAACAACGATATTATTATGAATAAAGTATGATGCATCACTAAAACTATCATTCAGTGAAAAATAACAAAATTTGATTATGTTTTATTGTTCTCCTTTTATAAAATAATTTTAGTGTCCCTGATAAATAAATTATATCACTAAGCGTTTAATTGATTGTAAAAATTTAAGCAATTTACAAAAGTTAGTTTATTTGGCAACTTCTAAGTTTTAATAATTTTTATTTTATTTTTTTGGGCATAAAATCATATTAAAAAGTTACCATTTTTTTTTAAAATAATTAAAAATTATTAAAAATTATTAACTTCTATACAAAACACATAAAAAGTTTCAATAAACAACTTTGGCGAAAACTTGTCAAAAATTGCTTTACCAAATGCAATCCAAAATACTTTAGGTATTAAATTTAAACATTATTATTAATTTTTAACATTAAAATTGCTAAAAATTGCTTTACATAGCTATGGAAACTGTATGGAAGATAAGCTGCAATATTCCTTAACAATGAAAAACTCATTTTCAAATTTTGCCGTGTTGATGTGAACTCAGAGGAATCCGATTTCCATGCTGAAAAATAGAAAAAAACTAATTCAATGTGCATGCATGATCCTATATATAACAGTACTCTTCCAAACTAATGAATGAGAAATTCACACATATTTTGCTGAGGAGTATCACAAAACAAGATTACTACATGTGTCCGGAAGAGTAAATTTCTTGATGAGTTTGAGACTTAAAATTTTAAATAAATACCTGTAAAAATTCCAGTGGCCTCGTCGAATAACCTCCAGCGAAGCCAGCAAGAACTCCAGCAACCGTGATTCAAGAACTCCAATACTAAATGGCATAACGGTCTCCACCCAAGCAATTCTTAGAACAAAATTTAAGGCCTGCAAATTATATAAGATTCTCAAATTAGATTTCAGACTACGCTAAGGATTGACATGCAGTTGTGCATGTGCAATAACTTGCACCCGTTCATTAAGTAGGACTTACAAGCGTAAGAAAAAGCTCAAAAGGGTAATAGAGAGAGAGAGAGAGAGAGAGAGAGAGAGAGAGAGAGAGAGAGAGAGAGAGAGAGAGAGAGAGAGAGAGAGAGAGAACTCACAATGGAGACAAAGTAGATGCTTTTGTTCTTTAAAATTAGATCATCTCTCAACCATGGGTTTTTCGATTTAGGGTTGAGAAGTCCCCAGTCCTTAATAAAATCCCAATACAACTGATAAACTGTGGCCACCAAAGAAGTAACCAAGACAATGATCATCCATGAATCTGTTGGCTGCCTAGAATATGTTAACCTAGCCCCCGCTGCCACCATGGCCGAGACATACTTCCCCAAGTTAGCTAGGTGATTTGTGTCATATTCATCAAACCATCTTCTTGCACACTAGTAATCAATTATACCAAAATTAGTACATATTTATTAATTTGAATACATACTTATAAGATGAAGGAAAATGTTATTATACCATATAAATTTATTAAAGCAATTATGTAAATGATGTGAAGATTTATGAGCCTTTCATTTTAAATAAAAAACTTGTTAATATAACAAATGAGGATCTTAGTGGTTAGTTAAAAAAATAAAATTTATCAAAAAATATTTTTAACGATGTAGTGTTAGCTTAAAATATTTATCACGAAAGAATCGATGCTAAAAGTATTATTTATAATTAAATTGTTTAAATTATATCACTAACTGATGTGTCATCACCAATAATTGATTTCTAATTCTATCACTTTTAAGTAATGAATTATTGTGGACACTAAGTATAGAAGAATATCTGACAAAAGTCAATTATTATCATTGTATAATTTTAGTGTTGCAATTTTAAGAATAATTTATGATTGTAGTATATATGGTATAATTTAACAAATTTCATTTTTAATTAAGAATTTGTTAAGAGACAAATGAAAAGAAGGAGATCTAATATTACTTTTCGCTTGATTTGCGGTGAAAGTTGGTAGCAAAAATGAAAAATATTTGAAAAATTAAAAAATTAATTTACTAAGGGATGTCTACTATTTTTATATATATTTTTTAATCCAACTCAAATAATAATAAGTATTTAAGATTTTATACCTAACTTCTTTGTCCACTCCCCTTTTCTTCTACTTTTCCCTTCACTTTTGTTATTTTATTATAATTATTTTTTTCAACAGCAAATTCTCAGCCCCAACACATCCTGATAAAAGTTCTATTACTAAAACCCAAGTTTTCTACAGTGTGCTAAGATGCATTTTAGTTATAAAACTTCTAATGATATGTTATTAATTTTGTCAGCTTTTCTAGTAAACTCTTCTTGCAAAATAGCATTGCTTCAAGCCGGATACGCAGGGATGAAAACAATCTGACACACATCGATTTGCCAACGCACTGAAGCAATGTAAATTTTAACGTAGAATTAAGAATTGAATTATAGTCATCATGAATGTAAGTATACGTGAACTCAGATTTAAAGTTTATCAGAACTTAATAAGAAATTTAAAAATGAAGTGAGTTATGTTAAAAAAATTTAAATTAAACAAAATATTTAACGGTAGAGTGAGTTAGATTACAAAAATTTAAAATGAACTGAATATAAAAAAAAAATTTAAACTATTTTTTTTTTTTTTAAAAAATCAGACTACTTGAGCGATAACTCAAGACAGTTCTAAAGTTGGTCCCCTGGAAGTAAATAAATACTTAAATTTGAATTTTGAGATGAGCTCAGTACGAGAATTAAATAAATTTATTTACCTGCATGGCACGCCAGTAGTATGGTGCGAAAGAGACGACATATGCGAGTTCTCTGTATAGCTTTCCAGACTTGCAGGTTTCATTTCCGTGCATCTTTGAACTTCCGGCGAGAAAGTAACAGGCCGTTGATTCCACATGCCTCAGCAATGGAATCTATACATACAATGAAATGATCAGTTACAACATATATGCTTTATATAAAGCAAAGAGAAGGGAGCAATCAAACTTAATTATTAATTAGAATAGAAATATACCCTCAAGACTATCCACTTAGTTAAGAGAAAGAGCAAGAAAATGAAAGAAGCTATTTCAAAGTTAGTTGAACCTAAGTTAATTTTTAGAAAAATATTTTCTTAACAGAGTTAAATATATTTCTTATTTTTTTTTTCTGTATTAAAACAAATGGTAATATTTTTATCATAA
>JAVXUM010000023.1:8887117-8899337 GCA_035590655.1 Pouteria glomerata
TAATTTAAATCTTTAAAGGTAAAAATTTCAAATTAACAAAAAGTAAAAAAGTTTTATACTAAAAAATTAACTTCTTTTTCCTTCACAAACACTCAAAAAAAAAAAAAAAAAAAAATTTGCTAGTAGGCAGTTATAAAAAAAATTAATTTTTTTTCTTCCCAAACTCAATCTCAATCCATGTTTGAAAAGAAAAGAAAAATGAATAGAAAAATATAGTTATTTATTCGTATTATTTTGTTGTGTTTGATTAAATAAAAATGAAATTTTTTTAACAAATATTCATTAATTATTTTCTCATTCTTTTATCTCAACCAAAAAAATAAAATAAATTTTACTATTTTACGTTGTTTCACTTTCCTATTTATATAAACTAGTTTTCTTATTTTTATGATTTCCAACATATATAGGTCTATCACCGCTATAGGAAATTACCATTAATTGATTGATCGAGAAAAATAAATAATATTTTAATAATAAAATTATTTTTTTATGGATAATTATTGTAATATAATAAAATTTGTAAGAGTATTTTTGAAATATGTCAAAATGATTTTAACTTGGTAATGGGCTGCCCCTGTGCACGTGCATCGTGTCAGCGGAAGGGGTTGCTTGCATGTGAACCGCGGGGATAAAATGCAAGGGGAATTTTTGTGCAACTGAAAAAAATAAGGGTCTAACCGCAATTTGCTCTTTGGATAGAGTGGAATGGGAAGGAAGAGAGAGAGAGAGAGAGAGAGAGAATAATTTGTCACTTGTTTTTGAATTTTTTAGAAAGAAAAAAAAAAGAAATAGAAAAAAAAGGGAAAAAAATAGTGCTAAAATTTTAAAATTCTTCCAAAAGTGAGTGAAAATAGAGAGAAAAAAAAAAAGTAAATCAATAAAACTTTTAAAATAATATATTTGTCCATAAAATGAAGAATAAAAAAATTACAAACATATTTTAAGGTTAAATAAATTAATAATCCTCTAACATCTCAAATAATTTAACAGTAAAATAACAATATAAATTTTTTTTTCTTTTTTTTTTTCTTAATTCACAAATAAAGACAAAGAAAGTCATTATTACCTATCCCATAACTAATGTTTTCTTTTATTTTATTCTCTCTTAAATTCACAAATGATAGGTGAAACAAAGAAATTAAATACAACAGGCCCAATTATGGGCCCACCCAATTCCAGCCCACAATCCCCTGGTTGGGCTCACAGTTTGAGACCTCCAACCCAAAATGAACTTTTGGTTCCAACCCCAAAAGCCCTGTCCGGCCCAACCCAAAATAGTACACCCTGAAAAAAAATTTATTTCACGCAACGCTCGATGCTTATTATATATAAGCACGGGCTGAAAAAAAAATATAAATTTGTTGAAGTTGTATTTGTAAATAAAAAAAATTAATGAGAAGAGAAAGAAAATAAAAAGAAAGTAATTATATAAAATTTAAAATATAAATATTTATTCAAATGAATATGAGAAATATAATAAAATAAAAAGTATTCATCAATATATTAATTATTTAATTTAATCAATTATTTTCTTATATTTTCTATCATGATTTAAATAAGAGAAAAATTTTAAACTCATATTCTATTCTTTTTTTCATGACAAATTATTGAGCCAAAAATAGCCTAAGTTGACAGGAAAGAAGAAAAATCGATAGAGATTGAAAAAAAATAATAGAAGGATAAACGAAAATAATTATGAAAAAAATATTTTATTTTTATCTAAATGGTTTAAAAATTATAATAAAATAAAAGGCATTCATAATTAATTTTTTAATTTAGTTAATTTTGAATTACTATTTTCCATTCTTTTTTTTTTAGTCATAATCCAAATAAGGGAATAAATTTTGAATCTATGAATTTGGTGTAAAAAAAAAAAAATAAAGTAAAAATAACAATAAAAAGATAAGAAAAACGAGAAAAAAAAAATGGAACCCCAAATATATACCCATATGTGAATGGATTTAAAAAAGTTAAAGTAAAAGACATTAATTAATATATTAGATTTTTTAATTTAATTAATATAATTTTTTATATTCATATACTTTTCATTGCATTTTGTATCATAACTTAAGTAAAAAAAGGAATTTTGAATTCCTCCCTTTCACATTCTTAATCTTGACATAGTTTAAATAAAAGAAAAAATTTTAAATCTCTCTCTCTCTCTTTCTCCCCCCATAGAGAGAGAGACAAAGATATGAGTGAAAAGAGAAAAAAACTAATAAATATGAAATAATACAATAAAAAAATAAATAAAATAATATAAAGTTTATCCCAAAAAAGCTATAAAAAAAAAAAAAAAAAAAGCAATAATGGACTTCAAGGACAAAAATTTATTCTCACATACAAAACAATGTTTAAAATGAAAAAAGGTGACAAAAATACGTACGTTGAAGTGGCATTGTCGCTTATTATATAAAATAGAAAAAATTGTAACCCTCAAAAAATCGAACATGGGTTGATATCAAGAAAAAATGAAAGGAAGTAGAAGAAAATATAAAATTTTGAATATATACACTTGTTTGAATAGATTTAAAAATATAAGAAAAATAAAAATATTCGTCAATGATTCAATGTGTTATTTTTTTTAATTTGATTAATTAATTGCTTGCATTTTTCTACCACAATTTAAACAAGAGAAGTAAATTATTAAGTCAAATACAGTGGACGTGAGAAAAGAAAAATTGACAAATTTTGAACAAAATAAAAAAGAATATAACTAAAATAATTACAAAAAATATTTTATCTTTATCTAAATGTATTAAAAACTATAATAAAATACAAGATATTCATTGATATATTGGTTTTTTAATTTCCAAACTCTTTTTTTTCTTTTCTTTTCTTTTTTTCTATCATAATCAAAACAAAAAAAAAAAAAAAATGAATTAATATATCTATAGATATGTGTGCGTGTGTATGTGAAAGAGAAAAATTTTGGGTAATATGAAAAAAATAACAAAAAGAAAGAGAAAAAAATGTTTAATAAAAAAATATTTGAGCTTCTCAAAAAATCTAAAACTCTAAAAGAAAAAAAAAAGTATATTTGGAGTAAGAGATTGGTAGAAAAAAAAAAGAAAAAGAAAAATGAAATAAAAATAAAAGGTTAAAAGAGAGGAGAAATGAAAAAAAAAATAAAATCTTAAATCTATATTATTATCTCAATGGATTTGAAAAAAAAAATTAAAATAAAAGGTATTAACTAATATATTAATATTTTAATTTAATTAATTTAATTTTTATGTTTCCTACATTTTTCCTTGCAATTTTATCATAATTTAAACAAAGGATGAAATTTTGAATCCCTAACTACATGAAGTCAAATCTAAATACAGAAAGTAACGAAAAAGTAAGAAATTAACACACAAAATTAATGTGGATCAATAAGATTGCCTACGCTCACGACAATTAGAATATTTTTTATTAATTTCAAAATCTCTTATAGAGTTATAGAGTGTAATAGAGCAAATATATATAATAAAAAATCCTAATAATGTCAATAAGATCAAAATACCATACTGTGGTGGGCGCATATCCTCCCATGCAACAACACACATGTACCCTTGTGAAGGAGATTCTTGCGCTCCGCTCCGCTAATTAGACTCCACTTCGTTCTGCTTCAGAAATCTTTATGCCTTCCGAATTCTCCAGTCTTCTTTTATTCACAATAGATTTTTGATTTAAACATAGCGTGAAAAAAAAAAAAAAAAAGAAAAATTGAATTTGTATTCTTTTTCTCCTTTTTTGTTTTTTATATGAAGAGAGAGATGCAAAAAAGTGAGTGAAAGAGAAAATAGTTAAAAAAATATGAAATAACATAATAAAAAATAAAAATAATTAATAAAATAATATTTGATTTAACCAAAGAAAAAAATTGTAACACTAGAAAAAGAAAATGCAGCAATATTTGAACGAAAAAAATAATAAATAAAGGTAAAAATGAAAACACTGATAAAGATATGTACATTCAAAATGCATTGTGATTTATTATAGAAAATATAGTAACACTTTAAGGACAAAAAAATATAAAATAAGGAAAAAATAAAAAAATAGTAAAAATATGTATGTTAAAAGTGTATTACTGCTTATTATATGTGACATTTTAAATTTTTATTTTTTTTTCAACATATGATTAACTTAATTTTGATTTCATGCTTAAAAATTTTACTTTTGTTAAAATGTTATTACTTTAAATTTTATTAACTTAATTTAGAGTAACTTACAATACTTTTATAAGATACTTAGCCTTAATCTAAGTTACTTAAGTAGTTTAATTAAATTAGTTACATATATTAATTCAATAAAATTAATTGCTAACCACATGACTGTGGATGTGGCTAGCTATATATAAATATATATGTGTATGTGTGTTGGTGGAAAATATCATGATCACGGGAGTGCATGGAAGATGTGTGATTGGCCACTAGGAAAGTGTAAAATAAAATAATTATAATAATAATATATAATGACCAAAGTGTAGGCGGTGGAAACGTTTTCTATATATATCGTAACTAATGTGTTCATAGCGTGAGAAGGAAAAAAAAAAAAAAAAAAAAAAAAAAGAAAACAATGAGGACGAAAAGTTGAGAGAAATGGAAAACATAAGAATTTTGGTTGAATAATTGAGATAAGTTATTTTATTTTGTTTATTTAAAATTTATTTTATAAAAATTTAAATAAATTAAATATGTTAAAGATGTAATTGTTGTGATTTATTTGTTAGATTTTATTTTACTTAATCATTTAATATCTAAGTTTTATAATTTATTTAGGTTAAACTTAAGACCTGGCAATAACTAGAGACAACCACCTCAATAACTCGATTTTCTTGTAATATTTGCTATCCAGGTAGGTGGGTTAAACATAAAGGTAAAAAGTAATAAATGTGAATTAATAAATTTTATCTCTTTAATATTTAGTTATTTATAATAAAAAATAATAATTATTATGAATTAATTTTTTTATTTAGAAATTGAGATTGTTTAAGAAATATTTATTGTAATAATTAATATTTTTGTTTGAATAATTATTTGTGCAAAAAAATTAATTATTCATGAATTTATTGTGTTGACAGAAAATTATAAATAATTATAGAGTAATAATTGTGAATTAGTTATTTTTATCATTTTAATATTAATTAGCGAGTTGTGATTATTTATGGTAAAATAATATTTATATTTGAGAAATTATTTATATAAAAATATTAATTATTTATGTGGTAATTTGATTGATAATTAGGTCATGGTTATTTATGGAATAATCTGTGTAGATAAACAAAAATAATATTGATTATTTGTGATATAATTGTATTGATGATTATGTGATAATAAAGGTAATTTTTATTTAAGAAATAATTTGCAAGAAATATTAAATGATTATTTTGAAAATTTATATTTTTATAAGAGAAATTATTTGTGGTGATAATAAAAATAGTCACAGTCTATAAATTAATTATGTGATATTGACTTACGATTATTTTTGAAATAATAAATATCAGCGTTTATGTTTTTATTTGGAGAATAAATTTGGTTAATGTTAAATTATGAGTATATATGGAATGACAATTAGTAGAGTTAATATTGTTATGTAAAGAATTATAAATTAATTATATTGATAGTAACATGCAATTATTTATGAAATGTTAGTGAATGGATTGATATTTTTATGTGATGAATTATTTATTGTTTGTGAATTAATTTTCGTAATAATGAATTATGATTATTTATGGTATGATAATTGTGAAGTGATATCTTTATTTGAAATAAGTAATAATAAAAAATTATAGTAATAATAAAAATAAAAAATACTATTGCATAACATGAATTGTGTTTTTTGCACATGGATTGAGACTAAATGGGGTTAGGTTAGATGGGACCAAAGACTAGTTCAAATGGGGCCATAGATTGAGGTGAGATGGCGCCAATAGAACACGCTAAACAAAGTCACTATCTAAAATTAAGCGTTCAACTCATAGGTAAGATTGGGCCAACTGTGTGCAGTAGTGATATTTAAATTATTCACGACACTACTAGATTAAGCATGCGGAGATTATGATGTGATGAGATATTTTTTAATCATTGTCAAATATGGTACAATGATGTGATTAAAGTTGATGATTGAGAAATAGTGATAATGTATGATGACATATTTGTATTATTATCAGACGGGGAATAGTGTGATATTAAGAGTTGATAAATGAAATGTAATGTTAATGATGTGATGTAGCATTGTTATCGTTGCTAAATTTGATTCTTAGTTATTTGTGAGACTTTTGGTTGTATAAATAATTATGGATATATATATCATGAGATGGTTAATTGGAATAAAATGTGAGGATGAGTTTTGATAATATGTGATGTGAATGAAAAGTAATCTTAAATTATATAATTAAAACAAAAAATGAATAATTTATTATCTTTTATTTTAATTATAACATCTCTGTTGAGTGTGTGACACTTACACCTAAATTTTAAAATTTTCAAGTTGAGTTAGAAGTGGCTGCATATACTAGAAAATAGACTGAATTGCTTATTTCTCCATTTTAATCCTAGTCTTGAATTGATTTTTGGTATTTGTGGAAAAAAGTTTAGAGCTACAATTGGTGAGATGTTATATTTATTTGTATATACATCAAACTGTGATTATTATACTGAATGATTTATGGGTGTTCACTCTATTGAAAGAATTAAATATGTATCCTAAAACTTGGGTGTGATATTACATAGAATAGAAGAAAACCAAAACTCTAAAAAAACTCTAAAAAAAAAAAAAAAGTAGCAATACTTGAAGGACAAAAAGTAGAAAACAAAGGTAAAAATGAAAAAATTGACAGAAATATATACGTTGAAAGTGTATTTCAGTCTATTATAAAAAAATGCAATAATACTTGAAGGAAAAAATATAAATCAAAGGTAAAAATAAAAAAAATTGATAAAAATATGTATGTTAAAAGTGCATTACAGCTTATTGTATCGAATAAATATATAGATTATGAAATAGAAATAGAAAACAAATCATAACTTAAAAAAAAAAAAATGTAACTCTTAAAAAAATTTAAAAAAGACACACAAAAGAATAAAATTTAAATAGGAAAAAAATAAAATAAAAAAAAAGTGCCAAGATAACCTTTATCATTATTCTTACAAAAAGAAAAAAAGAAAAGCAACAGAAAAGGATTACTCCGCTTTCTAGTGTTCATGTGGAAGCACAAGTTGAAAGAGAACAATGTAATCTAAAAAACAAAAAAGATGAAAATGTAAAAGGGTAATAAGGCGCAAATAGAAGGGGCATAATTGGAAAAAAGGACTTAAAATTGGCCGTTGAAATCTTAATGCCTATTCTCGCTTATTGCATAGAAGTTGATATATATATATATATATTTATTTTTCCCCTAATAATTCACATTCTAAATTTATTCTCATCATATAATCCACTATTTCACTATCTTTATGCGCTACTCCGCTAGTTTAGGCTTCGGCTTAAGAAGATGTTAGTGGGTTGATTATCCCATATCAATGGGATAGCTAGAGTGTATGTATTTATAAATCCAAACTTGTAAACTAATTTTAAATTGATTTTGTTGACATATATAAAATATATGTTAAAAAACTATATATATATATCAGTTAGGAAATTAATATTGTATATATATTAGTTACGAAATCCTATTCACTTTAAGATTTTATTTTAGTTTTCAAATTTTAATTCTAATTATACCCTCCTTGTATTCTTGTAAGACACACACAATTTAATATATAATTTCTTTTTTATTATAGTTTTTCTTTTTCTTTATTTTATCATGTATCGGAGCCTCTAATCTGTGATCTGCGAATTTTTTTCTACCGCATTAGTAGTTTACTTTGCACTTATCACTATTTTTGGTTTGATTTTTTTCTTTCCTTTTTTTTAGTTCTGGTGTTCTTTGTCCAGTACTAGTTCTGAATTTTTGGTCTTCATCCCAAGTCCAAAATAACAAAAGAAAATCGTATCCACGGTTGTGTTTTTTTTTAGTTGATCCTATATTTTTTTTTTCGGCGAATTACCCACTCACGCGCCTTCACCCACAATTCTCGAGTTTTTGTATTCCAGTCATCTACCACATGCTGGCACCATCCTCCTACCTGCCGGTTGTCTTCAACGTGCTCACAGGCGTGAGTTTCTTCTCAGTGGGCTGATTTCCTTCCTTGGTTGGTGCTACTAGCCTTAGGTTCCATGTGCTGCACACCTGCAGACCATCTATCCTGTGTTGTTCAATCGTGGTTTTTAACTGGTTGATTCAGTCAAACCAAACTAGACCACTTACGTGTGGCTCAGCCTTGTGTAGCCTTGTTGTATCAAATCACAGTAGAGTAGATCAATGGCAGCCTTGGTGCAATTCAATATACTGGCCTCAAATCAACTCTTCCGCATGGTTTAATCTAGGTTTTATCCATTCGGTCCAGCCAAATCAAATCAGACTGGTTCCGATCTATATCTAGCCAATTCAACTTTTTGTTGATCAGTTCTTGGCCAGTTCCGACTGGTTCTTAGGGTTTTTGACCCTCATAATTCTGAATTTGACTTCTGTTTTGACTAATATTCCCCAGTATGCTTCTTCGTTATGGCTTCCTAGAATAATGTTATTCGTCCAATCAACACTATTCTTGATGGCTCCAACTACAGTATTTAGACTCAACAAATGTCTGTGTTTCTTATTGGGCATAAACTTTAAAGATATATTACTAGTGAATATCTCAAAACTCAAAAATCAGATTCAAAGACACAAAAAGAGTTTAACAACTGCATTGAAGACTGGGACAGCAGTCACTATAAGATTATTTCTTGGTTTATTAATAATTCCAGTCCTACTATTCAGAGTCTTCTGCCTAAGTTTAAGAATGCTGACATTGCTTGGGAGTTTCTCGCAATCAATATAATTACACTAGTGACGCTACTCTACAGTTTTAGTTGGAATATAAGCTCTACCAAATGTGGCAAGAGCCAAGTCAGTCCATCTCCAACTATCATGCCCAACTCCATAGCCTCTGGGATTAGCTCTCTCAAGCAGATCCTTCATTCGAAGATGCTGAATTTATTAAATTATTTGTAGCTTATAGAGATCGATGTTAATTTATTTATTTTATGATGGGGATTCAAGATGAATTTGAGAATTCTCATTCTTTTCTTTTACATCGCTCTCCCTTATCATCCCTTAAAGCTACTCTCACTGAATTTCTTTCTAAGGAAACCTGTTAGAAGACTAGCCAATTGCGGATTTCAGACTGCTTGTGTTGCTCAATTACTTCACTCTTATTTATCAATCTAAATCTTAGTGTGCTGAGTAAATGAAATTGAGACAAACTTCCCCAAGTGCAAGGTATGATTGTAGCACAATTAAACTGATAAGTACCAGGTCATCTCCACAGGGATCTAAGGTGCAATAGTAATGGTTGATTTTAATGAAAGAAATTGGTAAAGAACACCAGCTCTCGTGAATTTAAAATGAAAACAAAATCTGATTTGGAAATGTTGCTGGTTTTGAAGTAATTCTTGGAATTGAAATGAAGTTTAACTAAAACTTGATATTGAAAAATTGGGCAAGACAAGTTCAATTCCAATTCAAATCAATCTCAGATGCCAAGAGTTTGTAAACTACCAATTCAATTTGTAATGATATTTAGAGAAAATTAATTTCAATTAAAACAAACTATAGATCAAACACTTAATATGCATAACATATCTTAAGAACAATAGGAGTTCTAGGTCTAGCAACCCACATACATGAATGTCATGAGAGTTCTAATTTAAGCAACACCTATGAACTTACAGATAAGATATACAAATTAGTGTTGATCAAGTCTTGTTCCAATGATTCTTAAAGTAGTCAATTACAAACTGAAATGGTAATCAAAGAACTCAAAGTAGAATCATGAAGCTCGGCATCTTGAGATTCATTGGAAAGGAAATTGTCCTTACCTTGGCTCAAGAAGAACTCAGCTGAACATGTTTAAGAAATTAAAAACAGAAATTAAAATCTGAAAACATAGAAATCTGAAATTGAAATTCCTTCCAATTGAAATCTAATTACAAAAGTGTTTTGAAATTGAAATTGCAATTGAAGATTGAAAATTCAGATATGAAACTAAAGCAGAAAAATGAAAAAACAGAACTCTCTCTACCTTACTCTCCATCTACAGAAAATTAAGTTCCTTTATCTACAAATTAAAAATTCTTTTTTTCCAGGTAGTGGCGTGTCTCTTGTGATGTCAGCTCCCTTTCTCCTTCTGGAAAGCTCTTTAAACCAAAATATGATTCACCTTCCATTACAGATTTGTCATTCCCCAGTTTTAGAGTCCTCGTCACATGAGAAGATTAAGTCACATAGAACCTGTTGCTAAAATATAAATCATCATTCGAATGTGTTTGAGGACTGTATTCGAATCATGCTCTCCCTTCCAGAATTCAGAACCATCAATTATATTCGAATATGGTGTTTGCTTATTTGAATATGACTTCCTATTTCCAGATTGCAACTTCAAACCTTCTTGTTATTGAATTCAAATGGAAAATTTTCTTCTTCTTGAATGTCATTAACCAGCTGCCTATTGCACTTTGATATTTCTAGCACTCTTCTATGTCTTCCTTCTTTGTTCTTCCAATTGACTTCAATTTGCTATCTTTTATGAAAATAATCCACATGTGCTACAAATCTAGATAATGGAAAGAATTCTGTAGAAAACATAGATTTTGTATCACTTTTGTGCTCTGTGCAATGTATTTAAATTGGCAAATGAGTAATAATTGAAATTCAACCATATACCCCCCAACTACAAAATTACTAGTCCCTAGTAATGCTCATAGTAAAAGATGTAGAAGAGATACTTTTGTGAAGATGAGCAGAATTTTGTTCAAAACGAATGATATCTTAACAGTCCAAGAAATCAACCAGTGTTTCAAGCAAAAATCTTCATAAGCAGAACTTAGAATCCAAAATTTTGCAAGAAATATGGAATTTGCCAAGTGTGTGAAGTGTATGTAAAGGAATAATAGTTTATCAACTTTATCAACTCAACACAAATCTTTTAAATTTCCTTTAATCCTAAATTTCTGCATTCTATTTTCTTCCCAAGTTTTGACTTCAATTCTCTCATTGGATTTCACTGCAGAAAAAGAAAGATCACACAAGGTTTCACTCAAAATGCCTCTTTTTTAAGAGTAAACTCAAATTAAATTCTAAAGGGTAGCATCTATAAATCCAAAGATGATTTATTCAAGAAAGAAAGGACTTGACATAACTCCATGAAAGAATGATGTAATAGAAGTGATTACTGAACCTCACTAAGTCTTTTGAATCTGAAACTTTACAATTGTCTATCAATCCACTTAAATCCATTAAGACTCTATAGGTTGTAGTGGAGGTCATTTGGGTAAAATATGATTTTTCAAAAGAAAAGATAAGAAATTCAAAACAATCTTTTTGGAAAGCACCTGGTATTAACATTTCAACATCCTCTTTCTTTTCCTTCAAACACCATTCTATTTATGTAAGACAATACTGGAATGAAAGAGAATTTTTTTTTTGGAATTCTAGAATTGTGAGCTCTTCTATTTTTTCTCCAAAATTTTTCAATGCTGACAATTCTTTCTTTCAATCCCCATCATTCATAAAAAAATTCTTCAAAATTCACAATTTTTCCTTTCAACTCTTTTTTTTTTTTAAATTATTATTCCTCTTATTTCCTTCACTCATTTTACCAGTATATTCCAAAATATGTGAAAATAAGGAGGGCTAGGGAGCATTCATGGAAAGGTTAAATGTGTCATATGGTGAGAAAGAAGAAATATGAATGCTCACATAAAGCTCAAACTTGGTTATTAGGGCAATGTTCATGAATAATGGAAATTTAATGGCTCAATTTATGAAAAGATGGCCTAATATCATTTCTCAGGTCTCTTTCAAAACAATTATACAGAACAAATATCAAAATTCCTACTAGATTCTTTCATCACTTTTTCAAACATCCAAAGCAAGATAATAATTTTGGAGTTATTGAATAAAATGAAAGCAAAGAATATCAAACCTATAAAGGTTTCAGAGTAAATGTAATCCTTTCATGAATAAAGCTAATAGGCTCAATATCTCACTTGGGTTCAAGTCTCCATTATAACTAGAAATCCATAAAATGCATTATTCATTCACAAATTCATTCATCAAGATAAGTGTTGAGTAGACAAGTCTCAAACTAAA
>JAVXUM010000023.1:8940819-8959483 GCA_035590655.1 Pouteria glomerata
CGACGGTCAGTTCGGGCCATGCCACGCCGATGTCCGGCATGTCGGCAAGCGGCGCATCCGGATCGATGGTCGCATCCTGCGCATGCGCGGGCGTCCACAGGAACACCCCGGCACCCCTGCTGACTGGACAGACCTGTATTGGCCCTTTGGCAAGATCAACGGTCTTGACCAGGACGACCTCCGCGAGACCGCCTACGAGATATTCTTCACGGCGTGCCGGTCGTCGCCGGGGTTTGGGGGAAGGCATGCGCTGGCGTATTACCCAGTATACCCGTCAGACGGCGGCAGCGGGGATGGTCAAGGTTCGCCTATGAAGCAGAACGGAGTGGGTATGGCCGTGACGAGCAGGACGAAGAGGGCGCTGGGGTTGAAGACGATGAGACGGTCGCACTCGCGGCGGACCAACTCGATCGGGGGAAACCTGTCGTCGCCCAAAGCCCAAGCGGGCGGTGCAAGCCCTGCCATCGCCTTCACTGTGCCGCCGCTGTCGAGGTCGAGGCGGCCAATGACCTCCGCCGAAATCATGAGGCATCAGATGAGGGTGACGGAGCAGAGCGATAACAGGCTGCGGAAGACTCTCCTGAGAACCCTTGTAGGCCAAGTAAGTACCTGTGTACATATATATATATATGCATGCATATATTTACATTGTGTAGGAAAAAAAATTATATAATTTATTTAATGAGATGACATCAAATCAAAAGTAAAATCTGTTCATGAAAAATTGTATTTCTGTTTGTGTTCAGAGTTATCTCCAAGCAAATACTTTTGGTGTTATTGTTTTATTTCAAGCCAAAATATACACCATTTTTCTTTTTAATTAATTGTAAAATTATCACCGCACATTTTGGATGGAATTTTAATGCATAGAACATTTTTATTTTTTCAAATTTTTATTACCATTTGTTTTTTTTTTTTTAATTTTCCCTTTTTTTGGCATCCTCACTATAATAATAATAATAATAATAATAATAATAATAATAATTGCCCCCTCTCTCAATGCGAAGCTGCACGCAAGAAAAAAAATAAAATAAAGTAGTTATTAGAGGAGTTTCCGATTAGAAATACTTTGTCGTTCTATTTAGGGTTCTATTTAGGGTTGTTTGGTATAATAAAAAGTGATATTAAATAAGATAAATTATAAATTCATAATTAGTATAATGAGATAAATTTTTTAATAAAAATCATCACACCAAAAAGCAACTATTATCACTTGTAATCTCAAAGAAATAGGGAGAAAAAGCGTTTTACTAAGCACATGTCACAAATATTTACATTTACAGCATGTTGACGTTATCTTGATTTGATTATAATAATAGTACAACATTAAACGCAAAGGGATGATATAAAAACGTTAAAGTTGGTGAACTTGAAATAACTTTATATATATATATATATATTCTTTTCATCTTCTTTATGAATGATACACTTGAATATAGTGGATTAAGTAATTATACCATCTAATTATCAAATTACTTGTCTCAATTTAGTTAGAATATAATATCTAAACAGAATTGTATGATTAATGATCGAAAAAATATATTTTTTTGATAGGAAAACAGGTGACAGTGTAATTTGTTTTTGGTCCGCACACTACTTGTCACTGCAAATTTGTAAGTGAATTTCTCAATGAGATTCTCTTCCAAAATGCTGGTGCGTTTGTTTTATGCAAGATAAAAGCAACAACGAAGTTAAAAAGTAAGTAAAAAATTGGCCTAATAAATTGTATGGTTTTTAATAAATGTAGATGGGCAGGCGAGCAGAGACCATAATCCTCCCGCTAGAGCTGCTTCGCCATCTAAAGCCATCCGAATTCAACGACTCCCACGAGTACCACATATGGCAAAACCGTCAGCTCAACGTCCTTCAAGCTGGCCTCATTCAACACCCTGCAATCCCACTTGAGAAGACCAACGAGTTCGCAGTCCGGCTACGAGACATCATCCGATCATCCGAAACTAGGCCAATCGATACTTCCAGGAACTCGGAATCGCTGCGAGCCATCTGCAACTGCGTCCTCTCCTTGTCGTGGCGGGGCAACCAAGAATCTTCGCCGGCCCAGGTTTGTCACTGGGCCGACGGATTCCCCCTCAACGTCCACCTCTACACCACCCTCCTATGCTCCATCTTCGACCTAAAGGATGAGTCGCTTGTTTTGGATGAGGTTGGTATGATAAAAAGAAGTGTGAATTTTAGTGACAAATTAAGCTATTTCATCATTAAAAAAGTAAAATGTTATTTTAATTACCTTAAAAAATGTTTTTATTTATTATTATTATTTTCTTTTTGGGTAAGTGTAAAAGTGAAATGTTATTTCTAATTTAAAAAAAAATATATAAAGAAGATTTAAAAATAAAACAATCACGTATAGGCGAAAAAAAAAGGTAGTAGGCTTTGTTTGGTTATGTTCTAATTTTTTAATTTTCTTTGTTGCTTTTTTTAATAAATTTTCTTTATATTATATGATTTTTCATCAAAATTTAATTTTTGTTTAGAAGTTGAACTTTTAGATGTATTAATTGTATTCGTACAAAAAAAAAATAAATAAATATAAATTTTATGTTTATTTTGGTAAAAGTTAAAAAAAAATAACTTTTTTGTTATTTTTTTGTCCAAATGAATAATTCTTACCTAAATAAGCTTGAATTTTTAATTTTCTTTTTTATAATTGTGATTAACACACTTAAAAATTACATCTACATAAAAAAAAAAATTAAATTTTAATAAAAACTGCCATAATAAGATGAAAGAAAGCTAAAAGAAATTATAAGCTAAAGTGTAACCAAACAAAGCCTCACTTTCTTTTCACTTGTATGTGAATCTTTCTATTTGTCATTATTGGTTTTGTAATATTTTTTTTAAATTTTAATAAATTTTTTTTAATCTAACCCTGATTTCATGTAGTGTGATGAGCTTCTTGAGCTTATGAAGAAGACATGGTCCACATTAGGGATCAACAGGCCTATCCACAACTTGTGCTTCACGTGGGTGCTGTTCCAACAATACGTGTTCACCGGACAAGTAGAGTCGGACCTTCTTGGTGCCACGCTGGCCATGCTGAATGAAGTGGCTGCCGACGCGAAGAAAACCGACAAAGATCTTATGTACGTGAAGATGCTGTCATCGGTGTTGAGTTCTATAAAGAAATGGTCTGAGAAGAGATTGCTTTCGTATCATGATACACTTGGTAAGGGAACCAACGGGTTAATGGAAAATCTTCTTGCTTTAGTTTTCTCGGCGGTCAAGATATTGGAGAATGGTAAGGGTGGTGTTGCGGCAGCAGCGCCAGTAGAGAAAGGGGAAGCGAGGGCGGACTTGGCCGGTAATGGGGTGCATCGATATATCCGATCATCATTGGAAGTTGCATTTACTAAGGTTAGTATGTGTGTGTGTATATACATATATATATATATATGAGATTTTCGCTTATCTTTATAAGTTATGCTAATATATAAGACTTTGCAGGAAAATAATTTTTTCTGGGAAAATATAGTTAGATTAATGGGTTAAAAATAATATTATGAGTGTGACTTTTAACTTATGTGACAGAATATTTTTATCATTCGTTTATATAGTTTCATTTACCTTAAATATATATATATATATATATATTGTGGGATAAAGACATAAAGTTCTTCTTTCATACGATGGAAGAAGCAAATTTTATCAAAACAATGTGTTATAAATAAATGCTATGTTTTTGACATTCACAATTTTAAAACAGCATGCCTAAACTTAACTGCATTATTTTAGTATAATATTTTTAATTTATTGTTTTATTTTATACTATCAGAAATTACTATCATAAAAACTATGATAATCAAAATATTTTTAATTTATTTTTTGATCTTATACGATCAAAAGTACTATCATAATCATGTAGTTGACTAAGTATGGAATTATCATTCTAAAACCAAAAAAAAAAATTAAAATATATTAAAATCTACTTTATTTACAAAACTGGCAACGTGTTATTCTTGTGATGTCTTTCTTATAAAAATATACTGGTAAAATGGTACTTTTTTTAAATATTTTGATGAAATATTTATTATTTATTTTTTAAAATTCATAATTGCTGGAATCGATGGTGGCTGTCCTATATATACTTGTTGGAATCAATAGGCTTAAGTGTATTATTTTGAATAGTAAACAAGAAATTATTTTTGCAAGAGTGGAGAAAACGAGAAATAAGGGGGAAGATAACTTCCATCGAGAATTTGTTGAATTTGTTTGTTTGAACTTCGTACGAAATGACTAGTATTCACCCCTTTATGCCAGGCTAATTCTAATCAACTCTCAATTTTTACACAACTTCATTATCATAATTTTAACTTACCTTATTTACTTTATTCACTTCCCACCAACATATTTTTCAACAAAAAGACTAAAATATAATCATAAAAGGATCTAAAATTAAAAAAAAAAAAAAAAAAGCTATTGTAGTTAAAAAAATAAAAATAAAAGCGGGGGCAAGTTCAAGGAAAAAGAGAGAGGGAGAGGGGTTAAATGATAAAAACTGCTGCAGTTAAAAAATAAAATCCACAGTGAAAAAAAAAAGGAGTTAAAAAGATAGAAGCTGCCATGGAGATAGAGAGAGCGCATAAAAATAATAAAAGAGGTTTAATGAGAGAAAGAAAGGGGAGGGAAATGAAAGATGAAAAGATTAGGATATATTAAATGATGTGGGTTAAATTTAAAGAGATAAAGTAAAAAATAATAATAAAGCATAAAAATAATTTTTAATTGATTTGACAATATAATAACAATTATTAAATATATTTAAAGAGATAAATTTTAAATTCAATAGGAACAATTTATATATTATATATTAAAAAATAAAAAAATTTATGCAAAATATATATAAAATATACAAACGTTTAGCAGTCAGTTCCCCTTGCCGCTTTTTAAATCCGCCCCTACATGGAACATGTCTCTAATAAATGAACTAAGCATACTTAAATATACAAACTCTCAATGTTTAATTAAAGGATGATAATATAAAAATTGATATTATAGTAATAGAATTGTAACTAAAATAATTTTTTATGAGTTTATTATCTTTTACCGATTGGCACACGTGTTTTCTCCATTATCATAGTTATTACTTAATATTATGATATAATGTAATATTCATAAATATGACCCACTAACACAATAAGTTTAATATTAAGGTGACATTCTATATGTATTTTTATTTTTTATTTTTTATTTTTTATTTTGAGATTCATATTTTAGGAATACATAAAATATATTTGATTTGACATTTTTTTATTTTTTGTGTTTTGATGTTTTCTTTATTTTAAGTTAAAAATACTCATAAACAACTTTTAACCATTTCATATTTAATATGTAAATTTATTTTTCATTTAAATTTGCTAACATAGGTTTGATATACTTAACACTTGTTTCTTCAAAGTTGCTAGAGAAGGAAAGTCCGGAGGGAATGACTTTAGAAGTAGATGAGGCGACCGAAGTTCTCGTCCGATTAGCCAAAGAGACGGAAGAATTGGCCCTGAAGGAGAGGTCAGTGTATAGTCCCATACTCAGGAAATGGCACCCAATCCCAGCCGGGGTTGCAGCGGTGACGCTCCACACTTGCTACGGAACCTTGCTGAGGCAGTACTTGAATGGAGTGTCCTCGCTAACCGAAGACACCATCGCCGTCTTGCAGAGCGCAGGAAGGCTGGAAAAGGCTCTGGTGCAGGTGGTGGTTGAAGATTCTGCGGAGTGCGAAGACGGAGGCAAAGCAATCGTGAGAGAGATGGTTCCGTACGAGGTCGATTCCATCATATCTGGCTTGTTTAAGAAGTGGATGAATGGGCGGTTGATGAAAGGGAAAGAGTCACTCCGAATTGCCAAAGAAACTGAAGTAAGTTTTTGTTTGTTTATTGGATAACTGTATTTATACTCTTGACAATTATTTGTATTTTTAAATTTAAAAAATCTATTTTTACATTTATCATACTTCATATTATAGTGAAACTATTAAAAATTGATGAAAAATAACATTTTTAACTCTTAATAATTTTAAAAATTTCACTTATACCTCACATAGTATATATTATTTATATTTACACAATTGATTTTATTTGATTTTCAGTTAATAATTTTATTTTTTTATTTAAAAATTTAATACTATTTAACTTAGATAACATGAATTACAAAGAGTATAAGTGTAATTTTTAACGTTATTGAGAGTTAAAATCGTTAATTTTGATAAATTATTTAATAGTTTCATTAAAAAAAATAGTTTTACGTTTTAATTACTTTAAAAATTATCCTTATACTTACTGTATTTCGTATTACTTATATTTACACACCTAATTTTATTAGATTTTTAATTAGTATTATTAACTTTTCATTTAACATCATTTATAATTTCACTTTAATCACTTTATTCTCAAGTATTAGGAGTTTGGAAACTATATAATTGATTTTTAATTAAATTATAGAGATTAAAAAAATAATTACCCCTTATTTATTTGGGAAGAAGTTGAATATTTCGAAAGAGTATTAACTGCATGATATATATATATATATATTTTCTGGCAGACATGGAAACCCTTATCCAAAGCTGAGCCATATGCACAATCATCCGTGGATCTAATGAATTATGCCAAAGAAACTGTGGAAGCATTTCTTAAAATACCAATAGGTGTTTCCGAGAATTTAGTTGATAACCTTGCCAATGGCTTGGAGCAAATCTTCCGGGGCTACACGACCTTCGTTGCATCGTGCGGTATAAGAACTGCCTCCTATAAAATATTACTTGATTAATCATGACTGATATTCATTATTATTGAATTTATATAGGAAAATGTTCACTTTTTTATATTGGGTTTTACTCAAAATTTTTATTTTAACTGCCAGTTGAAATAAATTTCAAGAAGAACATATATATATATATGTTAATAGAAGAGGTTCTAGCTAATGAAAATTTTAAAACCCTAATTGACATATTGAGTAAATCACGTTCTAAAATGAAATTTCATACAAAATTTAAGTTGGTAAAGTAAAATTTACCCTGAATTTATTGGACTTGGCTCTCTTATTTTTTTTATTTTATAATTTTTTTTACTTTATTTTTTTTTTTAATCTCAACCGCTGCTTTCATTCAAATCAAGGGTTGACAATTTAATTTTTTTGTGAATCTCGTTGTATTAATTTTCTCTATTTAATTATTATATTCTAATTATCTCTGTATTTATTATAAATTAAATTTGTATTTTTAATCTTTAAATAAAAATGAATTGTTAAGACTTAAAAAAAATAAAATAAAAAATAATAGAAGAACCGAGTTTAAATTTATTTGTTAAAATTTTTAACTTTTAAAATTAAAATAGTTAAGGATTTAACATAGCATAGCATAAAAATGATATATCCTTGTCAAATTTTTTGTGCTGGTTTCAGGATCAAAACAGAGTTACATGCCAACCCTTCCACCTCTAACCCGATGCAACCGGGGCTCCAAGTTGTCGAAAATGTGGAGAAAGACATCGTGCACCGCCGGCGTAGACCTACATCAAAACGAACTGAACGAAGGCCGCAACCCACGCCCATCGACGACCCGAGGAACGCAGCGCCTCTACATCCGCCTCAACACCTTGCACTACCTTCTTTCCCAAATCCACTCCCTCGACAAAACCCTCTCCCTCTCCCAGCGAGTTATTTCCACGCCAAACAAACGCCTCAAGAACAATTTCAGACAACTCGGCGGCGGCGCCTCCTCCTCCTACTTCGAGCTAGCTCTCTCCGGCATCCAAGTCGCCAGCCAACACGTGTCGGAAGTCGCCGCCTACCGCCTCATCTTCCTCGACTCCAACTCCGTCTTCTACTACACGTTGTACGCTCGCGGGGTCGAGAATTCGCGCATACGGCCGACACTGTGGGTTCTCAAGCAGAACCTCACTCTTCTGAGCGCCATCGTCACTGACCGCGCTCAGCCGCTGGCCGTAAAAGACGTGATGAAAGCCTCTTTCGAGGCCTTCCTCATGGTCCTCCTCGCCGGGGGATACTCCCGGGTGTTTTACCGGTCGGATTACGAGACGATCGCCGACGATTTGGACAACTTGAAGAGGCTTTTTTGCACCTGCGGAGAAGGTTTGATATCGGAGAGTGTGGTGGAGAGGGAGGCCGAGACGGTGGAAGGGGTGGTGGCTTTGATGGGCCAGAGTACTGAACAGCTCGTGGAGCATTTCAGCATTGTGGCTTGCGAAGCGAGTGCGATGGGAATGGTGGGCCCCGGGAAGAAGCTGCCGATGCCTCCAACGACCAGAAGGTGGAACCAATCGGACCCGAATACGATACTGAGGGTGTTGTGCCACAGGAATGACCAAGCTGCGAATCTCTTCTTGAAGACGACGTTCCAGTTGCCCAAGAGGAGGTGATGGCTGATGATTTTTTTGTGTACGGTTGAAGCTATAAAATACTTGTATCTGTATGATCAGAGTTTAGAAAGTAAAAATGTGAGAAATGAATTGGAATTTGTACGTAAGTGAGAGCTCGGTGTACTTAATTGATCAATATGATATGGAGATATTGGCCGTGGGGGGCTAAGAGATAAAAAAATGTATGATATTGACTCTACCTTCTTTTGCAGTGTAGGCAAATATTAGTACTCGCTAGTGGGAGAGGTTATGGAAATAGTTAATTTCTGGTTGTTTCTCGTCTATTTATGTATATAAGTTGGGGAGTTGAAGTGGCTAGGCTAAGTATGTTTGAAGAGTGCCTTCCATTCATGGACTCAATTCCCTTCCTTTTTATTTCTATGTTATATTTTTCTCGTTCTAAATCCCAGTCATTCATTTTGTTGAATGACTAAAAATATAATCTTTTTATGAGTTTCATTTTATTTATTTTTTTTACTTTTTTTTTTTTTTTTGGGATAATTGTTTCTTATTAACTAACATCTAGCCTGTGAAGCAGTAACATAACAACTTTTCAAGACAGAGAATTCAACGAAACTACCTGTAGACTCTGGACCGCCGGATATGTACTTGACCAGGCTATTGATTTCCCATTTGGGTATGGAGTATTTCCCTTTGGCTACTGTTTTCTTGAGATCAATTTTTTTTGTTTTTTTTGGTGGGGTCTCTTCAAAGTGGCCGTTTGGGACGAATCCTAAAAAAAACCACACACATATGCAAAGAAAGATAGATCATAAATGCTGCTAGGAAACAAGTTACTTTTAACGGATGAGAACAGAATCAACATTACATTGAGTTAAAAAGAGTGGAGAGAGAGAGAGAGAAGGGCATGCAGAAGAGAAAGACCCAATCAAATAATTTAAATCAGATCAGAATTTCATAAATTCCTGAAAATCTCAGCTAAATGAAATAAGATTTGCTATTTTACCTTCTGTATAAAGAGCCGCTGCAAAAATAGAACCAGTGAAAGGCAAGCTGAAAGCAACCAAAGTAATCTCAAAGCAGCCATTGTCATGTACATATGGTTTTGAGCACTTCAATGTGTCAACCAACTTCAACTGTTTTTATTTCTTGCTTTCCCATTTACTAAATGTAATTGCTTGTTAAAACACACTCTCTCCGTGTGTGTATGCATGTAATTTGCAAAATGTGTAGAGACCAATTGCTGGTGTCATGCTGAATCATTAATCACATAGAAGTCATGAGTGAAACGTTATGAATAAAACACTAAATAGTGTGTCATGCCAAGTTATCTAAAAAATTTTGAATTATGCAATTTTGTAAGCTAATTTTAGGATGGATGAAAACCTCTTTTGGAATTGAGATACAAAAATTATAACTCAGAATGTATACTTGGTTTTGAACTTTGAGTCATCTCAATTGGATGTCAAAAACTCAAGATGTGCTTCAAATGCTACCACAATTAAGATTTGTCCAATTTTCTAACCCTAACTTTTAACTAATGTTTAATGGGCTAAACGAACAGAATGTTGACCTATAATAACTCTTTAAAAAGTTTTAGACGTCCCTTATAACTTTACTAAAGAATACTTTTAATTTCGAGAACTCTTTCTACGTCAAAAATGCATCTATCTTATTCCAACAAACTATTTTAGTATTATTTTTTACTGAAACTTGCATAAATGAACAAACTAACATAAAAAAATTAAACTAAAATAAATGTATTAGAACACAAATTAATGGTAGCAGCATAAAAATCAAAATTTATGATTACGCTTTTCAAACATAATAAAAAAAGGAATCTCCCAAACTATCCCTCTTTTTTCTATTTTATCCTCAAACTTTCAAAAGCACATATTACATTCTCAAACTATCCAATTTCATTGTATTTGATCAGAATATCAACTTCATCCATTAAAGTTAACAAAAAAAATTATCATGTACTCAACTATCTCTGCCACTAGTCATGTGGTACCTAAGTGAGCACTATAGTTGTGGTTTGTGTTTTTTCAAAATATCTTATATTTCAAAATATTTTATTTTAGGGTAAATTATATTAACCTTGTCTTTAACATTTAGGTAATTATACTTAACACGTAAAACATTTAACAATTATACTTATATATTTTATTTTAAAATGTTATTAATATTGATCTATTTTTGATAAAATTAACTATTAAAATTTAACAGAAAATATTAAAATAATTAAAATTTTAAATATTTTTTCTATTTTATCCCTCTCTCACTAATATTTTCGTCAGCTTTCTCTACAAAAATCCTCAAAAATAAATAAACCCAAAAAAATTTAAGAATTTTTGTAAAAAAAACTCATGAGATATGAGAGTGGAATGGGAAAAATAAAAAAATATATATCTAAAATTTTGATTAGTTAAACATTTTATGTTAAGTTTTAATGACTGATGTCACGTCCTGAATTTCATGACCCGAGCATGTGAATAAAAAAACACATAATACATCATTTAACAATTCTCTCTGTCGCACACCAAAGCTATACACACACGTTATGGAGTAAGAAATATATAAAAATAAATAAATTTAAACTTTAAATTCAAATAAATGCCTCAGTCAAACCAATTAGGTAATAAAACTCAAAAATTAAGCCCAAATAATCTCTCAAATCTAAAAATAAATAATTAATCTTCACCTAACAAACAAAGGTTTATTACAAACCACTAAAATAATTTTATAAAAATTTTAAATGTAAGCAAATAAAATAAATAAAAATTTAATTCCTAGGTTCCGAAAGTCTGGTACCTAAGTCAAATTCATTACCAATATCATAAGTTGTAAGAGAATGAGTACTAATACCATGTGTGTTTGGAATTCTAATAATAATATAAATACAATAATGCCTTAGCATGCTATTAACTGAAACGTTTATGCACCAATAGCAATCCCAAACAAGAAATTAAATTTATTTATTAATTTTTTTCATTTAATAATGTATTAACGCTACATAACATATTAAAAAAATAATAATTTAATTTTAAGATACTGTTACTTGGTTGTCCTGTATAAACATGACCTAACTAATATACACTATTCTTCGGTGTCTACTTAGTAATCCCATAGAGTCAGGACCCAACCAATATACACCATCTTTTAGTGTCTACTTCCTTGGCCGAAATCTTAAGAATATAATATGCCACCATCAGGCATCTACTCATTCGTAGGTTATTAGCCTACTGAACTCGATAACCATCCTCACGCGGGTTTCAGAATTTTCAACCCTTGCGTATATATACCTAATATTTTTAGTACCCCTCAATCCAAATAAAACACGAAAATCAAATTTCACTTTAAATCTATGTTAATCATTTTCTTCATTTATTCTAAAGTTATACAAAATTGAATAAATAAATAAATAAATACCCACGCGGGCACACTATCAACCACGTTACAAGTACAAACCAAGCAATTCAATACTACCCTCAAACAATAAAAGTTTAATTATAGAGCAATTAACATTCAATTATATATATATATATATACACGTAACTAATTAAAATGAAAACGTTCAATTATATATACACATTGCAAAGCAATTCACGCTACTGATATCAATTATATATAACAAACAAGACTTCAGGTTAGAACATAACGTTGGAATCAACCATTCAAAGATTCAATAGAAAATAAAAAAAAAAAAAAAAAATCATCCAAATGCCATTCACATCAAAATCAATCTAGAAACCCTTAACTAATGTATAATCACATGCATATACATATAATTCTTTGGCTACCGTGATTTTGTTTGAGGATTTAAATAGTTAAACTTTATATGTATATATATATATATACATAAAGAAATTAAAGGTCTGCTTCTTACCTAAATCTGTAGATTTTAGCACCGTTTCTTCTTGTCATTTCTCTCTCTTTCTTTCTCTCTTTCTTTCTCTAGTTTTTTTTTTTTTTTTTTTTATTTACAATAAAGACATATAATACATATATATAACTACAACACAAATAATAGATAATCCCAATAGACACTACAGGGAATATAGGTATAAGCGAGGAATATTTTCCTCACTAAAGAAATAGTTTTCCTTGCTAAATACTATAGGCAAGAAAAAAAATTCCTCGCATATATCCTCACCTATACTCGGTCATCTATATTTTTTAGCTAGGAAATTATAATTTCCTCCCATATAGTACCTTTTGGCGAGGGAAAACATTTTGTCGCCTATAGTGAGTTTTTGAGAGAAAAAAAGTTTGTCACCTATGTATTATATCTTTTAGCGAAGAAATTATGATTTCCTTACCTATAGTGACCTTTAGCGAGGAAATAATTTTGTCTCCAATAGTGTCTTTTTGTGAGAAAAATTATTTTATTACCTATAATAACTTTTAGCGATGAAACAGTTATGTTACCTATGCCTGTATGTATGGGAAAAAAATTATGATTTCCTTATCTATAGTGACCTTTAGTGAGAAAGCAATTTTGTCGTCAATAGTATCTTTTTGAGAGCAAATTTAATTTCTCGCCTATAAGAACTTTTGGTGAGAAAATTTAATCATCTTATATGCTGGGCGTGTGGAATTTTAGTGACGAAAACACATACTTTTATCGAGGAACATATTTTCTCACAAAAAGTATTAGTTAAGAAAAATAACTACTTTTGAATATTTAATTTTCCAAAAAAACCTATTACAGTTAAAAACCAAATATAGAATAAACATGTTTCAACATATACCAAAGATATTATACATGCTATAACATTCAAACTGAATATACAAATTATCATATTTTAAGAGTTAACCCATTGATCCAACAACAAACATCAAATTTCATGAAATAAAATAAAAATATTAAGATTACATACAAATAAAATAAACAAAAAATAAATCCAAGTTCAATATTTTAAGTGTTAATTTCTAAAACTAAAGAGATAAAGGTGCGCTTTGAGTAAAAGTGGTCCTGACAGAACGGAACTCCTTAAACATTTGCATCAAATAATTGACCTTATTCGAAAGGTCAATTCGCTCAGTCTCTATTTGCTCCATTTTTTCCCTGACGCTTTGAAGTTTATCTTCAAACTGCGTTGCACGAGATCTCAAAGCAACACAACCCGAGCAATGAAGATTACGCACTAAAGGAGGCTTTGGCCCATAGCCCATCCCTCGTACATAACCAGACTTCCTCCGTACAACTTACATTCCCACCTCATCATCACTCAATGTGGCATGGCCATTAAGGACAAGCTCACTCCTCACTCTTTACATCTCATCCTACAATTTATTATAACTAATATGAAAATATTGATAAATTACAATTAAAAAATTACAATGTCAAATAAAATTTACAATAACTTACATGTAACTCTCTTGCCTTCGGGGAACACAACTGGTTACTTTTTGTTGTATGCGCTTGTTTTCAACATCCAAAGAAGCCAAATAGCTCATTACTTTCAGGATTCACCCATTAAAAATAACACATAAGTACAAGAGTAATGATATAAATAAAACACGTAAACTAATAATTACTATGCTATGATGAGCATGAACAAATACACGTGAACCCATTGAGTGTGTAATAGTCTGATGAGATCGATTCTGCGCATTTTTCAAACACTTCTCCTACAAAAAAAAAAAAAAAACATGCTTAATGTTAAAATCGTAATTAGACCATATTTTTGAATACATTAACATGTAACCTATATTAACCTGATAACTTGGGTCTGTCCATTTGTTGTCGATATACCACTTCCAATCTACTTGCAATATATCAGATGGGCAACGCTCTCTCGCCTCCTCCATTGTGAGTCCCTTCTCTATCATGTTCTTAAATTACTTATACCACTTGTGCTGTAAGTCACTCAGTCAAACCTTAAAAGTCTCTTCCACCCTCTTTCGTCCCATACTCTTGGAACTCATATCAATATTAATACATGACTGCCAATATAATATATATAAGAGGTTAAATTTTAAATTAATATATAAAAATTTAGAAATACCCATATCATAAAAAAAAAAAAAAAAAAAAAAAAAAAAAAAATTTAATACCGTAAGACACGTAAATTCCTCCTCTTTATCTCTCTCACTGATGTCAGCGTAGCGGTGCTGATTATGTAGGAGGAAGTGTCTGGCAATGATATCACGCTTGCTTGATAACTTAGCTAACTCATCACAATTGAGTGGTCGTCCCTGCTCAGGGTCCACAATTACACTCATGGGTTATTTTGTCTTTTTAATAAGAAGATCTATGCCAATCCCTGGATGGGTCCGCATACTGATTTACTAGTTGAGGTGGGCCTTACAAAAAAATATGACAACAACTAAAAATATATATACACAAAGTACAAAAGAAAATAAATGAATATAACTTTAATTTATACTAGCATTGTTGCTCAATGCCTAGGTTGGTTGAGTGCTTAACCCCCTCCCCCATCTCCCTAACCTTCATCATTCATTGCTCGTGTAGGATTTTTTCTCGATGCCATCTGTAAATACATTATTAATAGATGATAAATAATAAACAGATACATAAATATTAAAAATGGAAAAAAAAAATCATATGTAACATATAAAACTAAGTTCGAGCGATATTGTAAGAATAGACCAATACTATTAATTTGGAATAAACCAATTAATCTAAGTTATTTGGAATAAACCAATTAATCCAAGTAATCTTCTTCTTCTTGTCATTCTTTCTCATTATTTGTGTCATCAGCATATTCAATAAGACTTTCATCTTCATCCTCAATCTCATCGACTTATAATGGTCTAACGTGATTTCATCATTTATTATTTTTTGTGGATTGAGTTCATTTCTACACAAATTTCCAATCTCTTGTGCATCCACTTGAATCATATGGATTGACTCAAACTCTTGGTATGCTTATTCAATTTCCATATCAGTAGAATTTACTTCTAGAACATCATACAAGGGTCTGTGAGTGAACTTTTTCACAACTCGCCATTAGTTTCCCAATTTCATGTCAGCCCTATAGAAAACTTGTTTAACTTAAGATAATAATATAAATAGCTAATTTTCATACCACTTCTTTGTCACATTAAGGCTTATAAAATATTTGTTAGTTTGTATTCCTTTTCTTCTTTTGTCTACGTCAAATCAATTACTTCGAAACATGATAACTGGATAACTTTTTACATATTATAACTCAATTACGTCAATTAATACACCATAAAAGTCAATGTCATTATTATCATGCATTCCATCAACAACAACACTACAATTTTGACTTTTACGCCAATTGTCACGTTCACTTGTATGAAATCATACTCCATTGACAATGCAACCACTATAACTTCGCGTCTTGAAGTCTGGACCAATGACTAAAGCATAAATTTCATCAGTGACTTTAGGACTTCCAAACTGATGCAAACTTTTAACCTACATATACAATACATGCCCATGTCACAGTTAAAATATATTAACGTTTAAATAACGATTTTTAAATTGAAGTTATACTTACACATTCCTTGAACCATGTTGGAAACTCTTTTTCACGTTTCATGTCAACGTTTGATGCATCGATTGTGTTCAAGTACTCTCTAATATGGTCACTAGATTTAATTGCACATATTATAACATTGTAGGAAAATAATATGACAAATAGAGCATTTCATTTATAATAACATATACATTTGATATTTGTCTAATCTCTCACAATTATTAAACACATATCAATGCATGGTACGAAGGTCTTGAATTGACAATGCAACATACTTTTCATCGCCAAAATGACAAACTTTACATGAAAAAACTGATAAACTAGGTTCTTTTCCACCTTCCTTTATCCTATCATCATTGCACTCCCCTCTATTAAATCTGGTCTCAATTCTATGCAGATACTTAGAGAGAAATGTTAGAGATTCGTTCGCAATATATACTTCAATGATCGAACCTTCAGGATGAACTCTATTCGTCATATAACCATTTAGGGTACCTAAAAATCTTTCAATTAGAGACATCCATCTATAGTGCATTGGGCCATAGGCCTTTGCTTCATGCGGTAAGTGTACTGCCAAATGAACCATAACATTAAAGAATGCAAGTAGGAAGATCAGTTCTAACTTACAAAGTATAATGACAATGTCTTTAAAGAGTTACTCAAGAATCTTCACTTTCAACATCTTGCAACATAACTCTTTAAAGAAAAAACACAATTCCACTAATGTGGTATACACGTAATTATACAAATATCCACTCATTCCAACTAATAGAACTCGTTACAGTAGCATGTGACAATCATGATTCTTTAAACCTATCAACTTCCCTTCCTTCTCATTGACACAATGACAAATGTTTGAGGCAAACCCACCAGGGATTTCACTGATCTTAGAAATTCATAGAAGCCACACTTTTTCTATGGTGACAAAATGAATATTGATGGGGGCATCACAAGACTCGAACCATCCGTAACCAAATGTAATTTGGGACATATGCCTATATCAGTTAAATTTTGTCTACCCTTTATAGTATCTTTCGTCTTCCCACCAATGTTTAGCAAAGTGCCAAGTAAATTTTCACATATGTTCTTTTCAATATAGATCACATAGAGATTCTGTCGCATCTTCAATTTTCACCAATAAGGCAACTCCCAAAATATACTCTTTTTCGTCCAATTCAATTCTTTTGCCACACGCTTCCTTTTCTTATTGTTCGGGTGCTTTTCAAGTTTATCAACTTTAACATGTCACAATTGTTTTAGAATATCATTGTTTGAAATCTCCTTAGGCATATCTCGAAGTTCGTTTTACCATCAAAAACCTCACTCTTTTGCCAATTATGATTCAGTGGAAGATATTGACGATCCCCATATAACGGATCTTACTTCTTAGTCTTATAGAAGAGGTCTCTTTGTTGCATGCTAAGCATGCCATGTAACCCTTAGTACTCTATCCAAGCAAGTAGGCATAGGTAGAGATATCATTTATAGTCCACAAAACAGCAACCCGCATAGAGAAGGTCTTTTTGGCAAAGACATCGTAAGTAGGTACACCATTCCATAACTATTTCAACTCATCAATCAATAGACAAAGATATACATCAAAATTTTTTCCCGGAGCATTCAGGCCAGGTACAAGAAAAGACATTATGAGATGTGATTCTTTCATACACATCCAAGGGATAGATTTTAAGGAACAAAAACCACTAGCCACATACTGTAATTATTGTCCATGCTCCCAAATGGATTGCATCCATCACTAGCCTACCCAAGTCATACATGTCAACAATTAGAGAAAAACTCGAGGTATTTTTCATCCATTTCCTTCCATACTGGGGAATCAACCGGATGTCACAGCATATCAGCATCCTTCTTATGCTTTGTAGCATGCCACCGCGTATCTTTTACATTTTGTTTCGATATAAATAATCTCCACAATCTAAGCTTAAGTGGAAAGTATCACAAAATCTTGTGTGGTACTTTCTTACCATTTCTATCATTTACTTTCCATCTTGACTCACCACATTCAGGACACTTAGTTTTATCCTTGTGCTCCTTCCAAAATAATGCTCGCTCATACTTACAGACATGAATTGATTCATAAGCCAAGCTAACATCACGCAACAATGATTTTAACTCATAATGAGATTTTAGAAGTGTCTTGCCATCAGGAAAAGCCTCCTTCAACAAATCTAACAACATGTTGAATGAATGAATGCTCCATCGATTCAATACTTTTAAATGTAGCAACTTAACAATAAATGAAAGTGTTGAGAACTTGATACAACCAGGCTATAGTTCACATTGTGCTTCTCTAAGCAAATCACCGAAAATGTCTTCATTAGGCATTTGATTGGAAAAAGTCTCATAACTTTGCATGTCCACAAACATTCCTTGGCAAATGTCGTCCATTGCTCCTATGATATTGTCGTCGTCGTCTTCTTCTTCTTCTCCTCCTCCTCCTCAAAATATCATACTCTCATTATTGACAAACTAATCGTCGTCAACATGATCACCACTTATTTTTTTCTCCATGGTGTACCTATTTTATGTATGTCTCCATCATTCCATTCACATGCAAGTGATTCTCAACTATCCCCAAACTCAGTGATTTACCTAAGTTGCGACATTTTTGACACGAGCACGTAATTGCAGAGCTATTAGGAAGATTGTCACGCCCCGAGTCCGGGGACCCAGGGAGTGAGTGAAAGACATTCATCACATGCAAACATAACCCAATTATCAGAGCTAGCACACCGGTTACGTGTTGGACCCACGAAACAAAACTGCTATATAACGGCCTAAAAATGGACCAAATGGGGTACCTAATAAAGTCCCTGTGCA
>JAVXUM010000023.1:8959583-8978160 GCA_035590655.1 Pouteria glomerata
TTTTTTTTATAATTGCAGTGGCTGGATGTTGATGGTGATCAATAAACAGTGATGGTTAATGATTGTAATTGGTGGTGATTATATAAGAAAATGAAAACTTGAAAAGACATATTTTCCATATTTTCTTAATTTTTGAAAATTTTAAAAATAGTTTTCATGTTCAATTTTTAAAAAAGTGAAAACAAATATAAAAATTAAAAACGAAATGATTGTCAAACAGGACATTAGGTTTTGAAATTTAATTTAAGTTGAGCCTAATATCGTTTTTCAAATATTTTGTTGCTCTTATTTTATTTTTTTCATTTAGTAAAATTATAAATTATCTTATAATTAATCATTTTTATATAAAATTTAAATAACATAATTGCCCTTATGAATAAATATTTATAAATTTGAACAAATAATCTTAAGTTTAGTTTTATGCAAGAAAATTTGAAATATATTTTAAAGTCTAAAATAATTTTCTGTATATTTTTATTTTTAACTAATAGTTTAAAAATAATTTTTATTTTATTTTATTTTCTAACAAAATTAAATTAAAAATTAATTTATTTCATTTATTTGTATTTGCATACTTTTATCATTTAAATTTTTATCATCAACCATAAGTCATTTACTAGAAATTTGTATGAACCTTCCAAAAACATTACAAATATAAGTAAATTAATGAATTAAAAATACTAACTTTAAGAACTTTAAGCAAAAAAATATTTGTCATACAAATTACAAGTATCGTTATTTAAAAAAAAAAAAGTTGATAAGCTGTATTATTTTATAACAATAATATAGTCCCTAAGAAGGGGACACCCACGCAATACTTTGTTTAGGCGCGATTTTTAAAAAAAAAAAATTCATTGACTATTAGTGACCAAACCATAGTCTCTTGCTTATACGGTACTTTTAGTGAGGAAACATTATTTCCTCGCCTATAGTCAAAAATACTTCATTTTCAGCGAGGAAATAAATATTTCTTTGCGTAAACTATACTATTAATGAGAAACTATAAATTTTATCGCCTATAATCCTCCCCAAAAATTCATTGACTATTAGCGCGAAAATAGATAGTTTGTTGTATATACCCTACTTTTAGCGAGAAAATATTATTTCCTTGCCTATAGTAAAAAATTCACTTTTAGTGAAAAAAATAGTATTTCCTTACCTAAATTACACTATTAGCAAGGAAATATTAATTTCTTTGCCTATAGTCAAAAAATTATTTCACTTTTCGTGAGGAAACCAATATTTTCTTGCCTAAACTACGCAATTAGCAAGAAAACATAAATTTCCTTACCTATAGTCCAAAAATACTTCACTTTTAGGGAGGAAATCCATATTTCCTTGCCTATAATATTACCCAAATCCTATGCCGCAAACACCTTAAACTTTCGCGCCATACTTTTGACACTATAGCAAGGAAATTATAAAATCCTCGCAAAATAAAACTATTACCGAGAAAAATTTTCTTGTAAAAACTATTCTAACTATTTGTGAGGAAATTGTTTTTCCTCACCTAAACCCTGATATTAGCAAGAAAATATGTTTCCTTGCAAAAACTTTCCTTGCTTATACTGTATTTTCTTGTAGTGAGACTTAATCATTACATACCCTTCACTATAGGATTTATAAAAAAAAGAAAATTATATCTTTTCTCTAAAATTTTAAAATCCTCTCCAATGTTACAAAAAATTTAGTCTTTTAAATACAACTCAAAATTAAATAAATAAAATAAAATTATTTAATTTAAGTATCAAATAAAAATTACTGAATAATAAGATATCAATCAAATTAACTCCAGGTCATTATATCCTACCCCCTTACAAAAATTTTGCCTGTAAAATTTAGAAGGTAACAAAAGAAAAATCAAAAGAACAACTTAAAATATCTACTCTGCATATCTATCTCTCACTCTCAGGTTAACTCCCCAATACCATGGTGTTTCCACAACATTCTAACCAAGGATATCCCATAAAGCACTTGCTTTCTAGAATCTAAAATTTTCACTGATTTCACTTCATATGTCACATTTGAGTCAACCTCAAGCTAAGTTTAGTCTAACACATCTAAAAGGTCTGAGTTATATTTCCTAAGCATTAACACATGAAACACTTTATGCATTCTCGAAAGCTGCAGTGGCAAAGCAAGATGATAAGCCACCTCTCTCACCCTACCTAAAACTTTAAATGGTCCAATATACCTTAGGAACGGTTTTTCTTTGCACCCAAAACGAAACTGACCCTTCTATGATGAAACCTAAAGGCAACTCCACTGTGAAAAATCAAAAGATTACTTCTAAATTTAAGAGCTTGAAGATTTCTGAGAATGAATCTTTTGATAGTTTTTATGCAAAATTAAGCGGCATTGTCAACACCATATTCAACCTTGGAGAACAAATTCCAAACCGTAAGATTGTAAGTAAGATTCTTTACTCTCTACTAATGTCTTTTCAAGCAAAAGTCAAAGCCATTGAAGAAGCAAAGGATGTTGAAGCGATGGCAGTGGCTCTTCAAACATTTGAGGCTAATATGATTAAACTATAATCCAGAGGAGTTGCCATAAAAACTATTAAGGAAGATGAGTCCTCTTCAAGTGATAATGAGTTAGTTCCTTCTTCTAATGAAATTGCTATTTATACTAAGAAAATCAGAAAATTATTTAAAAAAAAATAGCAAGCAAGGAAAGACAAAAAAGAATAAGAAAGATAAAGTAGAGAAACCTTCAGAGAAAAACAAAAAAAAGAACAAGTTTAAAGGCGTAAAGTGTTATGAGTGCTAGAGTTATAGTCACTTAGCTCAAGATTGTGGAAACAAGAAGAGCAAGAAGAAAGTTCTAAATGCTACCCTGGATGGCACAGATGAGTCTAGCACTTTTTCATCATCAGAAGACTTCCAAGAAAACTTCACTATTTTCATGGCAAGAAGTAATGCTTATGAAAATTCTGCAAAGCCATCCTCTTCTAAGAGTAAGAAAAAAGAATCCTCTGAAAGTGAAGTTGAAGAAAATACAGATGAGAAAGTGGATGTTGAAGAGGTGTATGAACAGCTATACCAAGATTGTCGCAAACTCCATAAACAAAACAAAAAATTGACTATAAAAACAAGATGTTAAAAAGAGAAAGAAATAGTCTAAAAGTTGCTTTAGAAGAATTGCAAGTGAAATTTAAAAGTCTTGAAGCAAGTAAGAAAACTCAAGATTAATTGATAACAACCTTCAAGACCAAATTGGAGTAAAAAGATAAGGAATTGAAGGATTCTCAAACAAAGCTTCAAACTGTGCACTCCAAGATAAACTCAGCTTCTTCCTCATCTTAATGACATTCTTGGAATGCAAAGGAGCTCGAATGGAATTGGCTATACTGGCAATCAAGAAGTCAAAGATGAAGCTGCAACAAGTGAGCAGAAAAATCTGAAAGTGATTCAGTTTCAGTCTTCAAAGACACCTACTCCAAAAACGGTTAAAGCTCATTAACCCAGGAAAGATAATCAATCAAGAGAGTATTTCTAGAAACCCCAAGGTATGTATCCTAACTTTCAACGTAAGTTTGTTCTTATTTGTTTTCCATTGTGTTATACCCAGTCACACAAAACCTTATTGTCACAAATTGTATGGTTTACCTTTATGCTATAATGACACTAGAAATTTTTTATAAGACCTAATTTTCAAGTGTCAAAAAGGTTTGACCCATTAAGATTTCAAAAGTTATGTTTTGATTCTAAACCTTACATAATTTAGCCAAAGAGAAAGAATAGAAAGAAAAAATTTTAAAAATCCATTGGACCAAAACCTAATAGCCCCAAAACTCAAAATATTTTTTCAGAAAACGCTGTAGACCTTTGAGTGTCAAACGCTGTTCATTGTCGAAATCTATAATACTTTTAACAATGTGAGGCTGGAGTTTAATAATGCCATTACTAATTTCTAGTCCTAGAAAGAGTAATTTATATGTCAATTACACCCTTAAGAATATTGAAGGGATGAGCCTTAATATGTAGAAGCAATTTTTTTTATAGACTAGGTTATACATCATTGTTATATTCTTTCCTAGTTCTATGAAATCATGTTAATTAGATTTTTTTAATTTTTTTAAAAAAATAAAAGTAACTTTTTTAAGGCGTAATATTATTTTTTATGATGTTCTTACATGGTTTATTACTTTATAAACGATTCAAAATCATTGGATTAAAATTATTAATCTACATAGTGGTCATGAATTTGAATTGTTTGATGAACCTGAAACCTATGTTTTGTTATTCCTTATCATGATAGTAGTATGTCAATTGTAATTACACAAAATTTAGTACATCATGAGAAATCTTTTCACTACTCAATTGTTTTTTATAAATTCTTCTTTTGGACTATTGGTTGCTCTCAAACTCTTTCATGTAAATACATTTGGAAAGGGCTACAAATGAGATAGAGTGCAACCAACTTGTTAACATGCGAGATATCAAAATAAACACCCTATGAGTTTAACGACAAAAGAAAATGGCTATCTACTCATAAGTGTATGAAAGTTGCTAAGTAACTAAGTAAAAATTAGTGGAAGTGAATTGCAAAAATTGATGTTTAGCTGAAAAACAATGAATTAAGGAGAAATAAGTCGAAAAGCACAAGTGCATAATTTAATTATTCAATCCTAAGTCCAAAAAAGAGATTTTAAAATTTATGTGAGTATGTGAGAAATATTGATCCTATTGCATTTAAACTTCAATTCACACACCGCACGACCATTGGTTTGACATGTGAATAACTCATGACATAAATAATGGGGTAACTCTTGAAGTTTTTATTTATTACTATATATGTATGGTCAAAATTTTAAAATTGTTAATTTTGTGTTTGGAAAAATAAAACTTGAAATAAATTGATCAAAATTACACATCATACCTCATTTTTTTGTCAATTCATGTCAAAAAGGAGGGAGAATAGTTAAAGGAGAGAATGATTAATGGTTGAAGGAAAGTTAATTAATTAAGGGGGAGAATGTTTCATGTTTTGTTTTGGTGTTCTTGTTTCTGTTTTTTGGTTAATATTTCATTTATTTTTTTACCCACATGATGTCTTGATATGTTTATTTTAGTGTGTGATATTAGAAGTTCTTCAAAAGATTGATTTGCAGATATTGAACACACTTGGCATTCGCAAATTCTTAAGCTTGTCGTGTTATTCACTCTTAGCACTTGTAATACTTTTAAGTCTTTTTTTTCTTCAATGTAAAGTTGTTTTGAGGGTTTTGACATGGAATTACCAAATAAGGATATTGTTAAAGACAAAATTATAAAATTGACAAATCCATAATCAAAATAGAGTTTTATAAATTTTAGAATTAGTTGTAAGCTAAGACACTATAATTTTGAGTTTGATAGAAGTATAAAGGCCTCACGAAAGCTATTAGATAACTTTAAGAAGTCTGAAATAAATTAAACAGAGTCAGGAATATAATAATGCAAAAAGACCACTAGAAGGCCACAGGTAGCTGTGGAAAAAAATCGAAAGCAGAAATCAAAAGTTGGCCATATGAGATCAATGCTCTGAGACATGGGAAGACCATAGGAAGGCCGCGGGTGCGAGCTTCCCCATGAGGAAGAATTTTGACTTCCCGAGATTGTGTTTTTTCCAATGCTCTTAACGTCCCAAGCTTTGCTATATATATACTTTGAACATACATAGTGTTCAATACAGAGAGAATATTCATTCAAAAACAATGAAACAATTTTAGAGTTCTTTCAATTGTTTAGTCAAAGTTTTAAGTGTTCAATCTGAAAGAGTTCGGGTTTGTGATTAATGATTACTAAGGATTCAACATGCTGAGGATTTGACAAAACTACTGAAAAGTTAGTATCATACTTTCGAGAAGTCGGAAGATTTTCGCTAAAAGATTTGGTGAATTAAGAATTTGAGCAAACATCAATGCAATATAGAGTCGAGTGGTTGATCTATCAAGAGTCTTAAGCTTGTGACCAACACCTGTTTTTAGTTAAAGTTTTCCTAGTTTTCCTGTGTAGGCTTCCTCGTTTATTATACTGCCTTCTACGTTCATGTTTGTGTGATTGATTGTTTGAGTTAACTAGCAGATTTTAAATTTTCACTTATCAAGTCCCAACTGGAATCTCTTAAGATTTCTGTTTAGAAGAATGTCAGCAACAAAGGAGACGTTGCGCTATTCACGTAATTCGGGTGACATGGTCGATACGAACAAGAGTCGAGTAATACATTTAACATAGTCAAGGAAAACATAAGAGTCGTAACAAAATAGCAATGATTCATCGCGTTCCAACGTAAAGCCTTTGAAAGTCTCTAATTCTTCCACTTATTCTGAATGGTTCTGTCTTTGACTTAGAATATATTTTTTTTTTAATTATTATTGATGTATTTACTATCACTCGATCACAACTATTTATCGCCCTAAATTAATTTCAAATACGCATCTCCAATATACAATATTGCCAGCTATATGCTTAATTAAATGCAAGACAAAGACTTTCTAGGAAACACCCATTCTGGTATTGCTCCAACTTAACAATACTTAACCTCAAAGTTTCAACAAAATTCAGTATTCTCGTGGCTTTAAAATACACATACTTTGTAAATGTTAAGTTTTCATCGTGGAAGAAAAAATATTGCTTTTCTCCTCCACCCATATTTTACTTCCTCACAAGCAGAGTCTGCAAATCCTTTACAGTCCCTGGTATGGAATGGGACTATTGCCATTTAGAAAGAATTCAAGCAGAGTCCACTCTACCATTGATAGAATTTAAACATTTTGTTGTTATTCAAATACTTTGATCATAACAGACTAGTTGTATGCCCAAGAGTTGAGGGAAAAGGAGGATTTCAGGGTTGATTGAGCACCCGGAAAACATTAACAGCCAAGGGATACATTACTACCAAACACGCAGATGTAGGAGAAAAAACTTTCTGGAGGGGCAGAGGATCAAACTAGCTCAAATAATAAAAAGCATTTCTTTCAACATAAGATATGGTTGAAATTCAATATATATATTAATATATTAATTATTAAAAAAAAAAAAAAAAGAAGACGTATGAAACCCCCAACTTGAGCAGAGTGAAAAACGTCTTTGCCAGGGTACCTTGAATTAAAGAGGATCAATTAGTGTCATTCTGATAAGGATTGATAATTAGTTCTTCTTAGCTAATGTAATAATGATTGCGCCATGAGGCCCAAGTTTTGGAACCATTCTCAAATGGTGAGACGAGATGCATCCAAAACTTAGTTCATTAGGCGGGGGTCAAGTTGATCATACAAATTGTGAAGTTGTCCAACCCAACTCCCAATGTCACAACTCAAAAGACTAGGAGAAGATAGAATGTGCACAAGTTTTGAGCTCTATTTGTCCAATTTTCCAATTTCCTTCCCCCCTGCAAGGCTGCTCCATCCATATTCAAGAAGTTACTCTTTTAGCTCCATTTTTCAACGCAAGTCTTTGAACCAAGTAGCAAGATGAAAACACACGAGACCCCAAACAAATGCAAATCCAGATCCTGCAAATCCACATGCTATACAACAAATTCATGAAATGCATATATACATACAATTTGTAAGAGAAAATTTCCTCAGTTTCAGTTCCAATATAAGGTTTGAATAAAAAGGCAATTTCGTCTAACTTATACAAATGACAATTAGGAGGCATAAATAGTCTCCTAAAACAATTTCATATAATTTTAACACAAAAATTAGGATGCGTGAATACTCTCCCCTAAAACGTAGTTGACTATGCCAAAAAAGGAACAAAAGCGAAAATACAAGACCCCACAAGTATAGCAGGTTCATGCAATAGGAGAAACTTCATTTGAACCAAATCCAATCCACCTGGGCATGAAACTGAAATGCATTTAGCAATAAACAAGCAAATCCAACTCACCTGGGTATGAACCCTGAAATGCATTTAGCAATAAGACAAGCAAATATGCCGCTCAGCTACATTTTAAGCACGTTAAAAGTATCCTTCACAAATTGAGAACCTTGATATATATATATATATATATAGAGAGAGAGAGAGAGAGAGAGAGTAATTGATAGACCATTATTGTTTCATCGGTGTCTTAATAAATCAGTCTAAAACGAAATTTTTGCCAGCTTAGTATATAACACAAAAACAAAGAGAAGGAAAATAAAATTAAAAGGGAACTGAGGGGAAGAATCCAGTAGCAACGACCAAGTAAAAAAGAATTGTTCATACACATGCAAACCATTAAATGTGCTTGAAGCCAATCACTTAATAAATGCATTCCTAGGGGAAAAATGACATATTATTGCAATTTACTGGGAATTTCTCGTGAAAAGATATGCTAAAAGTAAGGGTCATTTAAAGCCCGTTTGAATGGGGCAAAATGAAGAGATAAAAAAAAAGTGAAAAGAAAGGATATGAGCATGTATATTGTGTTTGTAAGTTCTACGAGGGAAGAAGAGAAAACAAATGAAAATAGAGGCCCAAAATGCTGTTTTACATCCTCCCAAAGTTCGACAGGAATAGAGAGAAGAAAACTTAATTACAAAACTTATATAAAACCATATTTGCCCCTTGAATAAGGAACAAGAAAACAAAAAGTTCATGCACATAAAAGGATTTAATAATAAAATAGCAATACACTTTCTTTTCTCTATTTCTTCTCAACTCACAAACAAGAAAAGAAAATCACTGTATTTCTCTTTTAAACTCTCAAACACGTGGAAAAAATAGTCATTTCTATTATTTTTCCCTCCTCGCCACTAATATTGTGTTTTCTTTTATTTACCTAAACTCCCAAACGAAGCATTAGAGACCCAAAAAGAAATGTGTTTCTTATTTGGCAGGTAAACTTGATCCTAATCTTGACCAAATCAAATAATTGCAATCATCAAAATTTATAGCATTCTAGGAAACAAATCAAATCTCGACAAGACGAAACGTTAACATTTTTCCATTAATATTGATATCCTATTATCATTCAAGTATCGTATAATGAAAGAGACAATAATGGTAAAGTGTATAGATGCAGCCCATTTTCTGGCAAACAAAATTGATAATTTGCTGGCTCTTTGACCAGTAACAAGACCATTGTGAGACCACTATGAATTTCTGGAAATAATATTTATCACTAAGCCTCTATAGTACTCAGAATCAGCCTAAATTACGGTGGTCAAATTTAATTTATGAACTGAGAAATTTCCTAACTGCTCTGATTACATACCACAGGTTTCAGCCATGAAAAATCCATCAGCTCACCACAACCAGAATGAACATTGTGAGAGAGAGTCCAAACTTCAAATGTGATGATGCCCGAATATACTGCACCAGCACGGCTTGGTTTCTGCATGACCAATCTCAGGCTAATGCATTGGGTCAACTTCAAGGCACATTCCATGACAAACACACCCCATTATGAAGCTCGTGTTCAGCTATGAGTGGACACTTTTGACTCCACTTTAGAACCCAAGCATCTCTCCTCCTGTACAAGACAAGGGCAAATACAGGGGGAAATGATTATGCCATTTTTGAAGTTCAACTACCACTACGATTATCGCTATCCATTACGAACTGATCAACCCAAGTGGCCTATAGCTCCACACCTATCAGTAAAAAGGTTTACTGTATGTATCACTGAAGTCCTACTTGTCATATCAAAGAACAAATCAGATAGTATCATCAAACACAGTAATCATGAATCTTCCTACAACTAAATTTTGCTAAAATAGCCAAAGATCAAAAGCTAAGTCCACATCATTAAGAAAATTATCAAATGTAATCAAACCACATAAATTAAGTTCGATATAAGCTATTATGGCTTAAAAACTACGATAAGCGAAGCTCCAGATCAGAAAATAGCACAACTATAAGCACACTGAATTTAAACTACACTCGAGCAATTACTAAAGAAAAGACAACTTTACTGCTCAGAAATACTACTTATTATACGCTAAGAAAACAGATACTGCAAACTACTGGGAGTCAAGCAATCCAACCAGTCCCAATGTGTCTCACATCCAACAAGTTCCGTCCTTCCTGCCAGCTGACAAAGGATAAGCATTGACTGGATGTCCTCAAAGCAAAAAAGGCCAAGTCCTGGATAGAACAATGTCATTAAATCACTGCTGTTGAGCCTGTCGAGTTGGAGCACCACCATACCCGCTACCATATCCAACTGGTCCACCATGAGGTCCATTTGCCTGAGCCCCATAGTTTCCAGAAGTTTGAGAGGGGTCAGACCTCCATCCTTGATTTCCATAACCTGAATTCCCATTGGCATCGCCATAGCCACCACCCATGTAGCCCCCACCACTGCCTTGCAGCTCTCCCCCACCAGCACCAGAAGCATTGCTATTTGGAACACTCCCAGCACGACCTCCAACAGCACCATATGCAGCTTGATTTGCATAAGATCCATCAGTTCCACCATAGCCACCATAACCATAACCTTGGCTCCCATAGCCTGAAGCTCCGCCTGGAGATTGACCTGTGGGTGCTGAAACAGGCCCTCCGCTACCAGGACCACCACTGCTTGCATTGGGAGTACCCCAAGGAGCAGCATTCCCATAGCCCACATTACCATAACCAGAAGGAGCCTGAGAGCTCCATGAACTTCGTGGGGCACCTGTTGGCCCACTTCCATAACCAGCACTAGGAACATTTGGGTTCCCATAGGCCGCACCAGCAGGGCCACCATACCCAGGATTAGCACCACCATAACCGCTGTAACCCCCATAACCCATGCTGTTATTGGCAGGACCATATCCATAACCAGCACTATATCCCGAAGAAGCGTAAGGTGGAAACCCACCTGCAGTATTCTGAGACTGCATATATCTATTGGAGTCCATTCTACCATCATAAGAACCTGAATTGCCACCAGATGAGCCATACCCTTGATAGCCACCAGCACCACCACCTGCAGCACCACCCATGGAACGGCCACTGCCACCAGGATTGGCATCTTTAGGAAGAGCACGCTTCACTTCCACTTGCTTACCTGATAAATCATGGAATGACTTGTGCAAAACCCTATCAACTGCATCCTCACTGTCAAAGGAAATAAATCCAAATCCACGAGGTCGATGGGTATTCTGATCATACATGACCACCACATCAACTACATTACCATAAGCTTCAAAATACTGTCGAAACCCTTCCTCAGTCAGTGTAGCCGGCAAGCCTCCAACAAATATTTTCTTGGTCCTGTAATTTCCACCACTTCCAAAATTTCTAGCATTACTAGAGTTTCCACCCCTGGAGGAAGTCTGTTGCTCCTCTCTTGATAAGGCCCTCTTAGCCTCCACCTGAACAATCAAAACCAGAGATTATGATGTGTGTGAGTGCTTGCGAGCATGCGTGCGTGCGTGTGTGCGTGCGTGTGTGTGTGTGTGTGTGAGAGAGAGAGAGAGAGAGAGAGAGAGAACAGTAAAAACTCAATCAGGCTTAACCACAACTTCAGTTAAAACATAATAAGTAAAAACTTTAACAGTAGAACTGATACAACAATTCAGATCCATCCAGCAAAAATTAGTAAACCCTAGAGCGGCATTGAGGGAAAAACACACGAATCTGTTCATTCTTGTCACATAAAAGTGCACAAATGTTTAGAACGTTGCCCCATTAGAGGTGGCAATATTAGACAACTCGAAAAGAAAATGTTATTGACAAGCATTGATCCAATTTTGAAATATATTATTATCGGTTCATTTAAGATATTTGAGTACAAATATGAATTACAAATACAAATTACGAATCCGAACACAACCCAACATGATTGCCACCCCTATCCCCATGCCCTGCGGATTTGAAAATGCTTCATTATGTCCCAAGAGGCAAAAAGCAAAGCAACAATAGAATCCATAAATTTATTCATATGCAGAATGAAGGGTAACTGCAAAAATGGATCCGGAAATTTGCCAAGAAAGGCCACATTTATGGAGGAATCTATAGCTACTAAGTATGGCCTATATAGAAGGGGCTGGTTGCTAAGGAGTAGAAGGCCCTGAACAGAACTAGCTTATGGAAAGGCATCCAAAATATTTGGCCCAAATTCAAGAGGCACATTTCCTTTAAAGTCGGCTGAGGGAACAAAACTAAAATGTTGCCTAGAGTTTTGCATCCTAATATTTTTGGCCTAGCTAAGAACAGGGAAAGGGCATTTGCCAATGTTTTTCATAAACCTCGGATGGGGCTGTAGTATGGTTGTGGACCTTCGGAGAAATGTCTAAGGGGGTTTCAAAGCCTTTTGTGTAGTCTTTATAATGTTAAAAGTCGAATAGAGCAGGGTGAAGTGTGTCAATTCAAAATGGGGAATACTTAAGGTTAAATCCTTCTACAAAATTTCGGAAAGCAGTGAAATGGATTTTCCTCTAGCTTAACATCTAGCATAATGAGGTCCCCCTAAGGTGGCCTTTTTCTTTCGGTGTTTGATTCATATTATTATTCTTACGATGGATAATCTCACCAAAAAAGTGGTGACCTTGGTCAATGGATGTCACTTGTGCAAAAACAAGGCAGAGATCATCGGTCACCTATTCGTTTAGTTTCCTAGGAGGAGAAATTTGGGAGCTGATTCTAAACTATTTAGGATGCATTGGGTCTTCCCTTTGGACATCAGACTTGTCAATTAAAAAACATTGTTAGGGAGCTAGGATATGCAACAGGAGAAGAAAGACCTAGAGACTTATTCCTTTTTGTCTTTTTTGGGTGGTGTGGGGAAGAGAAATAAGAGAACTTTTCAAGATTCAAAAAATTCTTTGCGGAGTAAAAAGCACTTATTTGTCTCTTTTGTATGGTTGGCCATCGGGAGATATTTACATAGCTTTTTGCGCTTCATTAAACATATGGATATCCTTTGACTTGTAGCCAAAGCTTCTTTTCTAATCGGGTGACATCCCCTTGATGCTGTTCAATATATTTTCTTTTCCATCTCAAGAAAAAATACTTAGAACATGTTGCCCAATGAATGTCCTATGGATGTAAAAATGCTTCTTGATGACCTTGAATGATGAATATTTCATTTTAGTTATTAATTGCACGTTGAGAAGTACGAAATAATTTATTTATTTATTTGTTTATTTTTAACAAATACGAAATATTTCATTTTATTATTTCTAGAATTTACAAAATCCCACCAAAAGAAGTGAAAAAAGAAATTAAATTCTATAAATGACCCAATATAACAGAATAAAGGATTTTTTAGAGAACTGCTAATATAGAATAAACTCTCAATGTTGGGCGTGAAACATAATTTTCACTCAACACAAGGTAATGTGCCCTAGTCGAACATGTAGTATGTTATTTTTAGATGATCTAATTGAACTTGCAATGCTCTATTATTCTCCTGTTTGGCAATATGGCTCACATAAACAGGGACACAAGTGGCACCCAACTCTTTCTCTCTCCCTCAACCAAATTTTGCTTAACTGGAATGGATATTATTTGCCTCCTAGAATAATATGAACAAAATCAATGCAGGCCACAAGTGCATGGGTTCTCTCAGATTTCACAGTTACATTACCTATGTTTCTGCTTCTTTCAAACAGTTAAGGCCATTTTTCAGAGATCATTAGGTTCAAACAGTTACTACTTCCTAGATTTCTGATTTGTTCTAACAGCTTATTCCATGCAGAAATTTACATCAATAGAATCCAGAGTCAACATCCACCCAGTAAGCTACAAGTTCCATGATTAGCCGAAACACAAAAACTGTCCTGACAAATAGATCAAAAAAAACCCTGCAGCTGAACATTATATAAAAATTTGAGGGGAAAAAATCGTTCCTCTACCTTCATAAAGGGGCTGCAAACGAACCAAGCATTCGACAAACCACCCACGAAAGCTCATTTATGTTCATTTGATAAAGTAATGAACAAAGTTGAGCACATTGTTTAAGCTTGAGAAATAAACAAGCCAAACTCTAGCAAGGGAAAGCTCAGTCAATAAAACTGGCAAACAATCTCATTTATATTTTGTGAACATTCTCATTTAAAGCCTGTGACCACATCCATACAAATGTTCGTGAACACACTTGTAACTAAATTAGTTAAGATTGTTCAACGTTTTAATAAGTTAACTTTTAGTAATAAGTTAGATTAGTTATAATTTATTAGATAGTAATTTATAACTTGTTTGTTAAGTTAGAAAAACTTATTTGTTTGTTTATTACAAAACTTATGTGTTTGTTAAATTTATTCATTAACAGGATCGTGAGCATGCTTGACTCGAGCCCGTCAACAAACTTAACAAACAAGCTTAAATATGTTGATACTCAGTTCAGCTCATTTGCAACCCTACTTAAAAAAAAAAAAAAACTTAGCACAATACAATTCAATGCTACCACTCAAAAAAATGTATAGGATGGAGTCCACTACTAAATAGATATTGAACTTGTTAATCAACAAAGCTTAGCAAAACATTAGCTCATCAATCAAAAAACAAAAGGATTAAATAAATCACAACACAAAAATCATTTTAACTAAGTCTAGATAAGTGTACAACAGTAGAGCAGCAAAAAGAACAATGAAAAAACACCACACACTGACACAAACATACTTAACGAAAGAGAAAACCTGAAAAATGAAAACAATTGTGCTCAAAAAGCTAAAAGGACCTATTAAAACCCTACAAAGTGACTTCAAAACAAGTAGACATAAATCTCAAATAGCAAAACAAAAGCCACATCATGGAAATCCAACACAATTAGCAACTAACAATCAACAAAAACCAATTTAAAGAAACAAATAAGTAAACCAAAAATAAAAGTTCCATAATGATAGATAAATTATGAATTAACGATAGAAATCCAACAAACCATGACACAAAAATGTAAAATTATATGCAGCTATAAAACTATCCACTAATTCGTAAATAAATAATAAACTAAACTAAACATGAATACCCATGTATTTATGTATGATTTAACTCATATTTAATCCATCGATACACTCGGTTAATGAGTACAAAACAGAAACTTCTGAAAACCCAGAATCATCAAACTTAATCAAGGACAAAGAAATGAAATGACCAACCAAACAAGTACAACTTCAAAAGAAAAATGAAAATAAAAAAAAAAAACACAACTTTATGTAAATACACACTGATATAAATCCCATTTTATAAGAATCAGATTAATTTACCTATGATATCAAAACAACTCAAAGGCCCAAGAACTCAAGAGCATGAGTTAAAAGAATCGCAAATGAATACATAAACGGCCATTTAATACCCAAAACAACAAAATCAGCACAAATGATTGTATGGCTAACAACATTAGAGACAGATATTCAGAAGTAATTCGCGAAATCATGCACCCACGAGAAGTAGCAGTAAAGCAACAAAAAGCCACAAACTGAAACGAAGATAAGACGCAAAGAAATGGTGGAATCGAGTAATAATCTCACAGTTCTACCGTCGATGACGTGTTTTTCCTGAAGAACCTGGTCGAGAATGGAAGGATCTGCAAAGATCACAAACCCAAAACCCCTGGGCCTGCCAGTGGTCTTGTCTCTCATGACCACAGTCTGCAGAACGTCGCCATAGATCCCGAAGTATTCCTTCAGCTTTTCTTCACTCGTCTCCCACGATATACCTCCAATGAAGAGCTTCCCCTGATCTGAGTCCATCACTTGCTCTCTCTAAAAATCGGGACAGCGAGAAAAAGATACGTTGGCTGCGGGAGCGAGGGTTTGTGGCAAATAAGCCGACTGCGTTCGCGAGGGAAGAGGGAGAGATAGAGAGAGAGAGAGAGAGAGGAGATAGGAAATAAGAATTTAATTGGAGAAAGAGTGGAAAGTATTCTGAATGGACGGACAAGATTGGATGGGTTGAAGGGTTAAGATATTTTCTGGGAGTTGAAGGGTGCTGAACGGCAGTGATTTGCTGTGAGATTTTTCAGCACCGCGCTTTCGGATGAGATGGAGGATATCTATATGACAAATTCACGTATTAGTTTGGCTTTTATATGCGTGTAATGCTTTTTTAAGTACGTCTGTGCCTTTAGCACAGGAAATTACTAATTTATATTTATATAATAAATTTATTTATTAATTTAACATGTATACATATATCTAATGACTGAAATTTTACATTTGCGTATCTTAAACATGCGATTAATATTTTTTTTATTTTTTTGTGCTTTTTTTCTGCCAAACGTGAATTATTTTTATTTAAAACTGAATATCTTTTTAAACGTATTGACTTTCAAGTGTGCCTGTTTGGCACGATACATTTTTCAATAATTTTTTTTTTAACTTTTATTAATTTTTAACAATTCTTCTATCAATTTTAAATATTTTCTACCAAAAAAACTAGTGATCGAATGTACTAATATTGACGCGTGTAATATATGAAATTGTATAATATTTTTTTATATATAAATAACGTCTAAATATATCACAAAATATTTTAATAGAATTGCATAACTTCACAAAACAATTATTGAGTTATTTTCTTATATTTATATTTTTTTATTTATGTCAATATTAGTTAGTAGATAGAGTTGAAATAGAAAAAATTTAGGTCTCATTTGGTTTGTTTTTCTATTTTTTGTTTTTGGTTTTTTTTTTAATTTTTTGTTTTAAACTTATTTTTTATTTTAAACTTTTTAAAACAAGGAAAACAGTTTAAAGTGTATTTGGTTACTTATGTTTTCAAATTTTGTTTTAGAAAACAGAAAATGAGTTTACACATAAAATGAAAAATAGCAAAAAATTATTTTCAGTATTTTTAATTCAAAATAAAGAAAACATAATTTTTTTGTTTCCATGTTTTAGAATTTTTTAAACATAAAACACATAAAATAGAAAACAAAAAATCAAACCAAATGCCACCTTATATTTTACTAAATCTCAATTAGACTCAATCAAAAAAATCAATGTTTGCTCTAAAATATATATTAAATATTAAACTTACCTAATCAGCTCGGCTTTTTATTTCAGACTGTTCGTTAATTTTAATATTCCTTTTTTATTTTTGTAATTATTAATTTATTTTACAAAATTAACTTGAGTTAAAAAAATTATTAATTTTAACTATACTAAAATATTACCAATTTTATAATAAAGATAACTCAAACTAAAAATATTATTTTATTAATTGTATGTTGACTTTATAAAAATAACTCAAATACTGAATATTATTAATCAAGGAGTAAAGTATAAAAATTATTCCTACATTTACTCTCAATACCACTTTAGTCCCACTAGTTTTAATTGTAACAGTCAAATTCTAATATTTTCGGTCAAATATGATTTTAGTCCTTCCATCTGTTTTCTATTAGCTACAACCGTCAGAGTAAGAGTAAAATTGTCATTTCCTCCCCTTTCTTTTCCAAACGTCCTATACATATTGATTTTGTACATTTTTGCTTCAAAATTCATTCCATCTTACTCAAGATCGTTCCATCCTTATTGTGAAATTTGTCAAAACTGAAGACTGAAAAAAGTTAAGATCGTTCTCACTCACGAAGTTGAAATGAAAATATTTACGTAACGAAGCTTCTGAATCAACAAATTCAAGTCAAAATAGTCACAACCAAACCTTAGTTCACCTTCATATGAGCGTAACAGAAACCTTAAGAATAACAATGCCTTTAAATTAATTGACAAAGGAAGACTCGATTCTTTGTGGAAAAAAAACCCTAAGTGTATTATCGATTTTTTCCTAAAAAAGCCTGAGGTGTAACTTCTTTTGACGGGATACAATGTATCGTCGTTATTTTAAGACGTTAAGGGAAGTAACAAGAGAAAATAACAATTTTACCCTAACGCTTATAATTAACGAAAGGCAAATAGAAGAACTAAATTGATACTTGATCGAAAGTGTGAGAATTTGACTGTTACATTTGAAACTAGTGATACCAAGAATAAAGTATAGAGATAATTTTTGTACCTACCCTTAGTCAAGTTTTCAATCAAATAGTCAACATGATTAGAATTTAAAAAAAAAAAAATACTCTCCAACCTAATTAATATTTAGGCACTTTGAAACATAATTAATAGTAGACATAAATACACTAAGAGTTGTTATTTTGAGAAATGTTAGATTGTTTTTAAATTTGAGGTAAAATACAAAAATTACTTGTATAGTTTACTTTTGGTATCACTTTAATCCCTCACATTTCAATTGCACAGTCAAATCTATAAACTTTCAATCATGCAGCAATCTGATCCCTCCATCAGCAATCCATTATAAACTATTGTTAGGTTGAGGGTAAACTAGTAATTTTCCTTTAATCTTCTCCAAACCTACTATGCGGATTGATTTCTGGTAGTGACATGGTTTCACAGTTTATTCTCAAGCACGCTCTTGTGCATTACGTGGTGGTACCTGCACTGTGCATAGCTGGATGTATATATATTGGCATGCATACCTATATTATTATAAAAAGTCTCAATATTTGAAAAAAAAAATTTGACTACTTTATTCTTGATTTTTTTAATTTAACTCAATTCTGTCCTTTTATTTTCTACACTCTATTGACTATGTTAACATAATTATAATCTAACTCTGTAACCTAACTCTACTAAATTTCTTCGTGATAGTGTATACCCTAAACACCAACAATAGAAGTAATTAGTAGGATTTTGAACCATACTTTTTTTTTTTTT
>JAVXUM010000023.1:8999737-9017263 GCA_035590655.1 Pouteria glomerata
CTGGAAAAAAAAAAAAAAAAAAAGAAAAAAAAACACCAAGCATTATTAACTAAAACATTTAACAGAGTAGACTTATGGAGCTATGCCTTTGAAAATCGCGGGTTCAACATTTGTGCACCAAAATTGGCAGGACCAAGCCAAGCTTACGACTGGGCCAGAAAAACGCGATCCACAATCGCGATTTATTTCCTTTGGAAATCCGGGATTTGAAATAATCGTCCTTTCAGAAGGCGGTTCTTTATTTATGCAAATTTTTATAACCGCTGTTTGATAACGCGATTTCACATTAACCGTATTTTTTTAAATTGTTTATCATGAACAGTCTTTTCCGAAAAAGTAAGTAAAAGAACCTTAAAACAAAAAAAAACTCTTCGCTGGTATGGTCTCACGTGCTTGTAGCAGAGAATCCAGAAGGCAAAATCCAAGGACACATATGAGATGTGAAGTTGTGCTTTGGAAACAAGTTAAATGAGAGAGAGAGAGATGTTTTTGGGTAGGTATATTGCTTCAAAGGTTGCCAAACATGATAGCGAGAATAGAACTTAAATTGCACTCAAAGTGACTACACTATTTAACTGAGAGTGCTGTGATACATTTCTTTCACCTTCCTTTCCCACATCCAGCAACTAGAGAGAGAGAGAGAGAGAGAGAGAGAGAGAGATGCCAGGAATGGCCTGCTTTGAGAGGGCATCTCCAGCCCTGAAGGAGATTCTCCTCAAACTGTATCGGTGAGAACTGCTCCAAATTTTGCTTATAATACTCTCTCTGTCTCTCTGTCTCTGTCTCTCATGTTGTTATCATTGGAGTGTTGTAAAGATTTTCCAGAACTGTAAAACGAAGACAATATATATTTTCCTCCATTAAACCTGCCATTTCCAAAAGCCGATATATTCATATTTTATATCTATTCTAATACTAAAACCATGGATACCATCAAAATATATGACACTCATTTAGAATAATTTCTCCTTATCATGCGTAGTTTCTTCCGTTTCAGTCATTGAATAAATAAATATGATGTAGACATCAAGTCTTCACTATCATCGTGTAGAACAAAAAAGATGAGTTTTCAATCATTAAATGCCAATAATAAGCAACTGGTCTTCTGATGAATAAATAAAACAATCTTCAATAAATGCAGAAGACAATATTATTCCAATCTCGTCTGGATTTGAGCACAATAATAACCATGCAACAAAACTACTTCAAAGATAAGACAGGTGGATCTGAGGCTGTTAAACAAATCAAATAATTCAAGCTCAACTCATGTTTGTATTGCTAAAAGCTCGTTCAAAGTCAACTCATTATGAAATCAAACTAAATTTGAACACAATTTGTAACTTGAGCTCAATTGAAACTTGGGTCAATGAGCTTAAACTTGCATAAAGTAATCATGTTACTCAAATTCGCTCGATTAAATCTCGATTCAAAAGGCTAAAAACAAGCGAAACTCAGAACACATTTTCAAGCCTGACAAAATTTAGAAACAAAACTTGTACAACCTACTATTTGTAGCCATAGCGTGAAAGGAGAGAACTTGTTGACTGACCATGACGAAACTTCATTAGTTGCATGCGAGCTTACATAACTTGCCTTGCTTGTTCACGTGTGTTTTTTCCAAGTAGATGTCCAATGAAATGAGTAGTAGTGGTATGAAGTTTCTTCGATCAGTTCAGTTGGTACTAACAAAATTTGATAAAAAATGGGGCGGAGCACTTACTTATGCCTTCAAAATCTGTCACACTCGAACATGGAGATCTAATGGTGAAGTGAAATGCGTTTAAAGCATCCATCTGGCAAGTTTTACCAGAGGGTTCAGGTGTCCACCCACCAATCGGGGAATGCGGCATTATGGACGGAAAATTATTTTATGCTTCTTGAGCATGTGCTCCGAGTCCATTGAGATTGTGCCATATAAGCACATTTGTAGTGGGTCCCACTAAAATGCACCCATGTGATACAATTCTAATGGACCTGGAGCATTGCTCCAAAAGCACTGAATAATCTCTCGTTATGGACCGTAATGTAGTAATTTTCCTGAAAAATAAATTAAAAAAATGCATAATATTTAATGAATAGAATATATATGCATGCACAATGAAGTTGAGTTATTGAAATGGTAATGAGACAAACCAGAAACCTCTCGGACTCAGTTCAGAAAACAAGAGCAATTTTTATTCATCATATTAGGATTTTGTCAATAACGTCCATGCTTCAACTTAAAAGAAATTGCTTTCAACGCGTAAAATATATATACCTTTCCTACCTCACCACCAATTTTGGATCTATGAACAAAACTGGATCTGCTTCAAAATTCACAAATTCTCAACAAAAGTTAAAACCATTTTGATGATCACATTATTTCTTCTGTGACAGAGCTGAAAAGCCTATGGAGCTTGATCATCACTTGCATGAATTTGGGTCCGTGGAATATCACATTCAGGTAAAATTCTGAGAAATCCTAGCTTAGTGAAACTTAGAAATATTTTGATCTACACAATCTTACTATGTTACATGGAGTCTGCTACAGGTACCCCGTATAGATACATGCATAGGAGCTGGATTCTTTTAATTCTCTTATTCAAGGATATGGAGAAGATAGAAGAAAAAATTCATATATTTAGTAAAATCATTTTTATTTTATAAGATAAGATAGTATTTACAAGGTACCTTTATATAGTATTTTCATAAAATATAAATTTTATGCATAATAACGTGCTAAAATTGAATTGCTACATATGTTTACATGGATGTTCAATCATATATGTGGGGCTTATAGATGGTAGCTTTACTCAAATGTCCTTACCCAAGTGTCTGACTAGGTACATTATTTAGAAGAGTCCAAGTATAACAAATCTTACCCTTTTGTTGCTTGATTAAATGGCACAAATGAAATCTTACAGTAAACTTATACCACACAAACCCCATTGATATCCTACCATTTATCATACTCGGAGAATAGACATATGATATGTTTCAGGACTCTAAAGTTACTTAGAGGCGAGCCAAAGATCATTTCAATTTCATCAATTAGTTAGAATCTATCATGAAGCTAGTGGAGAAGGCCATGGTCAGGAAGAGTGAAAAATTGAAGAATGTATGCAAAAGAAAAGGAGCATATTAGAATATGCAAGTGCCATCTCTTGATAATGTTGAAGCAGTTTGGCACATAGTTTTAGACTAATTGTAACAGTTATTTCCATATCTTTTAACAGTCTTCAGCATCAGAACCACATAATACGTACTTGTCCATATCAACACCGCTGCTGTTCCATGGACTCCAGCTCCCATCTGGCCTTCCATGCTCTACTTTAGAGACGGTAAAGAGAATGTGTTCCGATGTTGTGGAAATTGTTGAACCTGCAAGAGAAGGATATCAGCTTACTCTGAGACTTGACTTCGCTAAAATTCCAAATGGCAAAGGTTGGTTGTTTTTTCGATCAGTTCTCTTTTTCCTCTAAAGAAAAATTTTATCTTACCACTCATTCTCACTGCTGTTCACCCGTTATGGCTTTATTAAACAGGAAATTCTTATATTTGTATTTGGAAACATGCATCAGTGTCACTTTTGCAGGTTTTATTTAAAAATAAAATAGTTCTTCATTTTATTGCCAAGAAACAGAGAAGAAGAAAACAGCTGGTAATTTCAAACTGCAAGGAATTAGAAGGGAAATCTAGCACGTAATCCTCGTGAATTCTGTACACTCATGATTATATCCATTTTGATACATATATTTTTACCTTTCAAAAAAGAAAAAGAATTAGAAGGGCTGTTACAGGATTCTGAATTTGTATTTCTTTTCCTCAAGTTTATACGGCAACCTATGAAGAAAATATAGCATACAGATGATACTACAGGAAACAAACACAAGTTAGCAGACAGTTCATGGGTTGCAACACGTTAGCCATCCATAAATATCAATTCGATGTACTTGGAATATAGAGAATCCAGTTCCCAAAAAAAAAAAAAAAAAGGAAAAACCGGGGGCCCAAGTAACACCCCATAAACCACGTGAATCGGTTAAGTCCAAGGCATACGCCTTGTGTAGGAAGCTCTAAGATTTGCTAAGCCTTGGAGTCATACTCCTAAACTCCCATAAGGAAGCCAAGAGTTTTAGCCAATTGCCCTAGAGTAGTTGGTTTAGAGAATGATTCTTAGGAGCTGTTATGACTCATGAAATATATAGTACTTATGGGTGTGCTTGGAAGTTTTAAAGTATAGGTTCTAAGGTGTTCAATGGTATGTGTTGGTATAAGCTCTAAGGTATTTGGCAACATAGGTTTAAAAATAATCCCATGCTTGGGAGTTTATTTTTAAATCGTTTTTGAGGTGTTTATTAATGTATAAAATAACATATACCCCTTTTTATTTGTTTAGCAGTAAGTATTGCAATAGCTATTGATGTTTAGACACGTACATATAAAACAATATATTACGATATAAATTGAAGTAACACAGAAAAAAAAGAAACAATCTTTTGAAAATGACATCGAAAAATACTAAACCAAATAAGTTGCATTTATATTATAGATCACTCAAAATATATAACATTCAAAATACTTGTCCAAATAAGTCAAATCCAAATTATAGACTAATACAACATATACAACATCCAAAATATATAACATCCAAGTTGCAACAATATAAAATTAGGAATATGATTAATAGGATTAGTCAAGTTTGAATTTCAATATTTTTAATGAAGGCATTACTGTTCAAAATTTTATGAACCAGCGAAAAACCCTAAATTGGGTGTTTAAAAAAGTAGAACAGAACACCGCTCTTGGGTTTTGAGGTGTTCAACAAACCCATGAGAACATCTCAAAATTCATCACTTAAAAACTTCTAAGCATGGTTTATATGAATACCTCAAAACCCATGCTATAAAAATCCCTAAGAACCCCAAGAATTTTTTACTCCCAAGCCCACCTTATATCAACTAATGTGTAACAAAAGGAAACCTGGGAAATCGACCATCTAATTGCAACATTAAATGTACATACATTAGGAAAGCAATTTGCACATCTTTTAACAGAGGATCAACACCAGAAGATAACTGATCATGAAAAAAACAAAATAAAAAAAATAAAATGGAAAGACGAAAATATGGTGATATTTAGAATGAAGCTACCAATCCTTATAGATGTCTTGAGATGATGTCTAGCCAGCTTTGGAATTGGATGGAAACATAATAGCATATAGAGGAACTCACCATTTTTCACAAATGTGCAAGGAAAGCCTTTTGATTGTTTGAACCAGTCTATTCTGTCAGTCGATGGTAATGCAAATCTACAAGGGACTTCTGACCAATAGAGTTTAAAAAAACTTCAGAACAATACAACAGAGGAAAATAAAATCAACAAAAACAAAATAAATAGGTAAATAAAAGAATAAACTGAAAATAAAAATTGGGAACGACAAAGAAAACGGGTAGAATAACAACTGCATAGATAAAACCTGTCAATCATCTGTTCAGCTGAAGAGAAACATATGATTCTTTTACAGTCTTTTGTTTGAAGAAGAAAAAGATAACACCCACTATCAAGATAGAGAAGCAATAAGTGCGAACAAAATGACGTTTCTGTTAATGTACATTAATTAGATACATGTATTTATGTAGGAGCCATCTAGAATATGGGTAATCTAAACAGACTACTATGAGTAATCTGAAAAGACACCCATGCTCATGTATATATGCATTCACAAGTTGTTCAGTGTATCATGAAGAATTTTCAGTGAAATTCAAGTCTTTGATCAGTTTCTACAAGAACTTCTTAGTGCAGATTAATGCCATGTTTGGAACATAAATTTGTGGAGGGAAAAGAAAAGTGAGGAAAAATGGTACAAAAGCAAAATGACGTGAAGAAGTCAAATTTATTAAATTCTTTGGGTTCAGTTAGAAAAATGATAAGATGATTAATAGATATTTGTCAAAAAATTAATTTTATTTAGTTAAGCTTAATAAAAATCACAAATTAGTAATTTTTTAATGTCCCTTTTCTTTTCGTTTCCCTCCCCACCTTCATGTTCCAAATATAGACTAAGGGAACTGGTATGAAAGGCTTACTTCATTTTGCTATAATGTGTTTTTTACCAGCATCTGAGAAGATGATCACAGAAATTTCCACGGTGCAAGCAGTAATACTGAGCTCTCAGCTAAAAGAAATGTTGAGGAATGTCAATTCCCAGGATGCAACTCAAGGGATGTACAGACCAATCAAACTTGTTTATCACCCAAGGGAGCCTTTCTTTGTCATCAAACAGGTATCTTAATGCTTTGGTAATAAATGAAGTGTAAAAAAAAGCTACACGAGAAGGTTAAAGACAAAAAAGAAAAGAATAAACATGATAGAAGCTGTGCAATTAAGACACGCACATGGAATGTCTCAAAAATCAAACTTTAAGTTTTCAAGCTCAATAATTTTTGGCATCTTGTTTCAATTTCAGGGCATTTGAAAACATCTAGCTGGTCGTAATTTTTGACAAATGTTTCTGAAATTCCCAAATTCCGAATTAAAATTTTACATTCAAATCAAATTTAGAATTTTGATAAGCAAATATAATCCTTCTATTTTTCAAATTTGGAATCTATAACCTAATAGCATCCTAATAACATGTTTTAACAGATAAATAATGCAATATCTGAATGGTTAACGATTGATAAATAAAGCAGGTCACTTCAATATTCACAAATGATGTATAGTTTAGATTAGTTTAATTTCCATGACGGAAGTGAGCCTGTTTGTTTGACAGCCAGCAAAAATTACAGCAGTATTCCCAATGCGTTTCAAAGAAAATTCAGATGTGATAATTGCAACAGCCTTCTTTCAGGTTTGTAGGAAACAACCATGAGATGCCTAAAAATTGAAATAAAACATTCTTAAAAATAATAGAATAATTTTGGCAGGAACTCATGGATGTTGGAAGTTCAAAAGCATGGGCTAAAGCACCTCCTTGCACCTGGTCCCCCATTCCACCTCCTGAGTTAAGAGGAGAGCTCTTTGAAGATTTGAGCACCAACGGAGGGTTTGTTACTTTTGGTACTGGCTTATCTTACCATATCAAGACATAGCTTTGAATCAAATTCTAATTATTTAAAGAAACACTCCGTTTGGAAACATTCTTCTCTAAGAATTGATTTGAATTTAAAATAAAGAATTAATTTAATTTGATTTTACTTGGTAAGTAAAATTTTGTGTTTAGAACACATTTTGAATTTAAGAATTTAATTGATTTGATTTAAAAAAAATACCAAATTTGACTATGTTAATAGAAAATAGAAAATATGATAAATAAGGATAAATTTGTTCACTTACTTAAATTATTTAAGAAAATAATGAATTTTTATCAAATTCTATTGTTTTGGATTGGATTTCAAATGATTTAGAAATTCCAATATTTAAGTTATGAAATGAAATCAAATCCAACTCAAATTTTATTTTCCTTCCAAACACAAGAATTGGTAAGAATTCTCATTAAATAAAATCAAATCCTATCAATCCATGGTTCCAAACAGAATGAAAAAGAATCTAGACAACATATTAGAAGAAAATACACAAATCCTTAATATATAAAGCACTACGCATCACAAAGCAAGTGATCTGTCTTCACTCATGTTCGGTGACAAAATGCAAAAATATAGAAAAAAAATACTTCCCTATTTTTCCAAAGATACATTCACATGGAATAAGTGAATGTATCTTTTGACATCAATTAGCTTGGTCTTATACATTTAGCTATGGCATATTTACAGATATCTTTTCACGTCATGTTGAAGGCAAAAGGCTAGACAAGACTGTGTGGAGCCTACTGAATTTCTATGCCTTCATAAAATATCATGTGAAAGTAAGATACCTTACTAATGGTTTGTGTATTTGGATCACTAACCAATGAATTTCTTATTCCTTAAAACTGATGAACCTGTCAAACAGTGCACCAGAGGTTTTATACAGAGAAGGATGAGAAACCGTTTGGAAAGTTTGGTTGAGGTAATACACACTTACACCTTAAGGCAGTCATATATGTATAACTATAATGCTATATCCTATCAAGGGAAAAATCTAATATGGCTTTTATTTTTGTTTCTGTTTTTTTACCCTTTTTTGGAAACTTCCAGGTCCTGCAGAAGGGAACCATAGAGGAAGAGCAACAGATTAACAAGGCCCAAGGTATGCCTTCTGGATTTAGCATATAGAACTCAAAATAAGATTGCAAATGGAAAGTACAATTAAAATAAATAAATAAAAAACAAGGCAGAAGTAGGTTTGACAAGTAAGTTAGCCATATCCACCACCCATTGCAATCAAGTGATTCGTGGTATTTAAGCAGTCTACTAGTAGGCATACCAATTAAAAAAAAAAAAAAAAGTTCTAGCAGGCATAATTCAATTAACATGCTCTTTGCTTCGTTCTTTCCAACAGATCTGAAACAGATTAAATATAAAGCTAAAAATGAATAATTGTTGCTTGTGCTGTTGGTCTCAAATCTCAAGTCTTAACTAGATTATTTCATTAATGATTTTTAATCAATAAAAATATTTGATGCAGGGAGTAGATGTAAGAAGAAACTGGTCAGTTTCTCAAAATCAAAAACAATCAAACGAAGATGCGATTTCACCAATAAGATCAAGCGAATCCGCTCCAGAATTAAAATTCATGGGTTTAGTCGTTTCCGTCGGCGATGGCTATCAATTCCCAAATTTTCTTCTGCCACAAAATATAGAAAACTAGAGTAGTTCCTTTTTCATTCTTTTTCTATCATGAACATATTACTTTGACTGCACTTATAATTCACTGACAACACTGTATAAAATGCATGGACAAATATAATTCATTTGACTGTGACTATGCAATATCAAAATGGTTGGATCTTTTGAATTGAAGAGGCAAGTTGATGGAATGTCATGAAACCTTAAGTCTTCCATTGACGTTGAAAGACTAAATTGGTTGAAAGACTAAATACTTACAAAATTGCTTGCGAGCTCTTTCAGTCTACCGCACAAAAGAGTAAGGCCACGTTTATTTGCTGGACTTGAAAAAGGGATAAGGATCCATGGGCCCCACAAAAGAACTGTTTGATTTGCAATTATTTGATTTGCAATTGTCTGTCCGTGAGATTGTATATCCACTAAATTGGCAGATTAAAAAACCTAAGAACGGTGTGGTATTACTTATACCCTGCTTCTGGATTTATTTCCCGTCAAGATTTAAGGGTTCAAAATTATTTTATGTCACATTACATATTAAATCACATCATTTATTTCACTTTATATTCCATTAACCAAATATCAAAAAAAATAATTCCACAAAAAAAATTAATCTTATGCTATATCCAATCTCATGTATTATTCCATAGTATTACTTATACCCCATTATCCAATCCCTTAAATCAAACATAGCCTAAAGTTACATTTGGTATGTAGATCGAAAGAAAGCGGGAATGTTCATTTCTATTCTTTTGTTTGGTTATCAAATTAAATAATATTAGAATGGAATAATTATTCTCATTCCTTTGTTTGGTTTCAACTTAAAGTAATATTAGAATGAAATAATCAATTCCATTTTAATATTAATTTAATTTAAATAAAAAAATTATTGAAGGTGGGATGTGGGGGTAAAAGGTGGTCATGGCAGTGGTGGTGGTGATGGTAGTGACAATGATGGGTTGTGTTGGAAGTGGTTGTTTGTTAAGTGCTACCTTCAATTGTGTTGGTTAAGATAATATTGAAGAGATGCTTAGGTTTCCTCCATGTTACTTGTTTGAGATCTACATTACATATTTTACCATTGATCTTCACATTTGTTGCCCAAAACATGGATCCATTTTGCGATTGTTGATGATAATAATATTCTTCTATGGAAGTTTCCTATTTTGTTTTGGATACTCATCAAAAATTATATTTAGCTATCAACTCTATTTTATTTAGGACTAGTTTAGAATATTTATTTATTTTTAAATATTTTTTAGAATAGTTTATTTAGCTTAGCTATCAAATTAAGAATATTCCAATTATGAAAATAATTTAGTTTTCGTGTTTTACGTTATTCAATTTCTTATTTTCTAGTTAGTATTTATATTTAAGCATCGTAAATCTATGGATTCGGGGAGATTTTGATGATTAATTAAATTGAGTGTTTTACACTTTATTCCCTAGTATTATGAGAGAGTTTTGTAACCCTAGCAATAGTTGTCTGCCTACTGTGAGTTATGCAGTATTTCAGAATTTTATTATTTGCGCTAAATGTGTTCGATTCACACTCCCTATCATAACACCCCTGCATTAGCTGGTATCGGAGCTCATGGTATCACGAGGCACCAAAAACGGTAGTGCTAACGTTTTGTGAGTTGCCATTGTTGAGCAGGTTTTAGAACACGATGAAGTTACAAAGGAGATGCGACAGGAGGAGCATTTCTAGTGGTTGGAAGAGATGGTTGGCATGTTGACCCAACAAGTGACCACTCTAGCCATAGGAAATCAACCTCAAAACCAACCTATCAATGAATCAATCTTCGGAGGACAAGGAGTATTTAGATAGGAAGCATGCGTTCAATCATTTTGATAATCCTTCTCGAGAAGAGGAATATTCAAAGCAAGAACTTCCTAAATATGAGATTCTGTTCACATCAACAATTACTCCGATCAAATTATAGATTGGAGTAAACCGCCTATATTTGACGAAGAACCAAATATTATTGATGAAGAGCCAAATATTGTTGATGAAGAGCCAAATAAAATCTTGTCAACATTCTCCTACAATGATTGATTCTTGAATGGAATTTCTAAAAATTCAATGATTACACGGTCGGAGAAATTTGTGAAAATCACAATTGATATTATGGTGAAGATTTATTTTTCTCAATGGTTAAATCATATCTCCATCTTTGAAAATTAGTGGAGTATGAAAGTTCAAATTTGAGAACAAATTCTTTCCAATATGGGAAGAATGATACAGATAGAAGATTGTAATAATATTATATTAAAGAAGTTTTTATTTAGGATCAATTTTAAAATATTTACATATATTTCTAAATATATCCTTAGACTGTATTGTTTAGCTTAGTACTAAAGTTAGGAACTTTATAGAGTTAATAGTTATTTTGTTTCCTTATTTTGCATTATCATGTTCCATAATTTTAGTTGTGTTTTATTAGGGTTTTTCTCTATTTAAACTTTGTAACCTACAGGGCTCTTGGGTGATTTTTGATTAATAAAATTACTTTTAGAGAATTGTTCTCTACAAGAAATATATGTTATTTTCTGGGTATTCTCAGACTAAATAGAAATTCACAATCCAGCTCAACTGTTCGATTAGTCTGCTTTAGTCCTACATCAGTTGATGTGCTAACAAACCTGCATCATGCCTCGTGGAAGAGGACATGGTTGGAATGCACCTCTAAATGCTGTCCATGAGCGGGATGACATAGCTCGATTGGCACAACTAGTCGAAGTGTTAACGGCTCATATGGTTGTCTTGGCGGCACAAGTCGAACTTAGAGATCGCAACCCATCTCTTAAATCTAAGGATGATGGCAATAAGTGGATATTTTGACAATCCCTATGCAGAGCCGGTTTTTTAGTGTATTCCCAAGCGAAAAAGGTTTGCTATGGAAGTTACCAACAACTAGTGGGAATTGGGATTGAAGATTGACTATTATGGATTTCAGAAAAATTTACAATCAGAGAAGTTCCCTTTCACATCAAGAATGATTCCTGATTCAATTGTTGATTGGAGAAACAAACCAATTTTTGACAAAGAAACCTAGATGGTTGAAGCTTCAATTGAACCTCAAGTAGATTGGAATTTGCCTCCAATATATGATAGGAATGACGATGATATATTGTCAATTACTACTTTATAGATTTAGAAAATCGGTCACATAAAAATATATTTCTTGATGAAGATCAATTGCAAAGGAAGATTTTATTAGTTGGAGAAAATTTTCTTGAAATTGAAAGTGCTCATGAAAAACAATCAATCAAGATATCTTCTTATTACAATGATCCATCCTTAAATGGATTTTGTGAAGATTCATCAATTATGCAATTGAAAAAATTTTTGAAGACTTCAATCGATATTTTAGTGAAAAATTATTTTCCTTTGTGATTTAATGATATCTCCATGCTAAAAAATCAAAGGAGTATAAAGGTTCGAATTCAAGGACGAATTCTTTTCAACACAGGAAAAATGATGCAGGGTGAAGATGGTAATAATATTTTACTATAGAATTTTCCTACTTTGTTTTGGATACTCGTCAAAAATTATATGTAGCTATCAATTTTATTTTATTTAGGATCAGTTTAGACTATTTATTTATTTTTAAATATCTTTTTAGAATAATTTATTTAACTTAGGTATCAAGTTAAGAATATTCCAACTATAAAAATAATTTAATTTTCGTATTTTATGTAATTCAGTTTCTTATTTTCTAGTTAGGATTTATATTTAAGCATTGTAAACCTATGAATTCGAGAGCTTTTGATGATTAATTAAATTAAACGTTTACACTTTATTCCCAATTGTTCTAAGTAGTTTTTGTAACCCTAGCAATAGTTGCCTACCTACTATAAGTTTTGTCCTATTCCAAAATTTAATTGTTTGCGCGGAAGGTGTTCGATCCATGCTCCCTATCATCACGTCCCTGCATCACCTTTGCACATATCAAAATTTTTATATGAATATTACTTTTTTGCCCACCGATCTTCATACCTCATGTCTAAAAATGTTACTGCTTTGTTATTGTTTCGTTCATGTGAATATCATAATTCAAATGTAGCTTCTTTGTTATATATTCTTTCATATTGAGAAGGCTATTGAAAATTGTACTTGGAAAATGATGGGATTTTATCTATTTGCTTTGATCTATTGTTCTGCATAGTTACTGCCAAGTTTTCATGCTAGTTGAATAAATTTGCTATGATGCTTTCATGTGTTATTTTTTTCATTTTCAAATTGTTTGAACAACTACAATTTAATCTGTTTATAATAACTATTTACTTGACACAACTTGTAGTGTGTAATTTATTTGTTAATTTGCTTCAACAGTTATAATTAATCTCATGTCTTCTCAAAGTCCTTCATTGATTCATTCAACCACAAAAAATAACGTATCTCTTGTTCCCAACAATTGTCAATTACATTTTTTATTAGAAGTTTCCAAAATAATGGGTCAACGATATCAATTAGCAATGCTTGAAACTTCACTAGAGTAAACTTATTACATCATACCAATATTAGTCACAATTATTTACACAAGGTAGAGCCAAGTGAAGACCAAACCTTTACTTTCATGGAAGGGTTTTTGGCTCCCCACAATCTGCTAGGAGCATCAGTGTTGGTCTGCTAGTCCATGTCAAAATTTTGCTCTATTGACACAACGGCACTCAATGTTGTGCACGTGTGGTTGCCATGAGTTAACTTAGGAATTTTGCTAGGTATTTGTATCAAACCTCATGTTACTCGGATATCATTGAAGTTCCCAAAATTATTTGAATACTTTTTCATAACTACTGTGAATAGTTGAAATGAAACCAGATGTTCCGACCGTTTAGGAACAGTGTTGTACATTGTCAACGGTGAGAAATCACTAGAGGCGGACGGGTGAGAACCGGGATAGCCCGGAGCGACGGAGAGAAATGGCTAGAGGGTTTTGAGTGGTAAGAGATTATATAGCATATATAGGTAGAGTATCATTGGGCGAAGGTATTTATTGACGGTGAGTCAATATAAGGGGGTTGACCTTCACATACCAAGAACAATGGTCCTACGGCCAAGTAGTTGACCTTGCATAGCCTAACTCATATGTTGGCGAAGGTACATCCAACCAAATAGTGGCAACACCGCAGCATGGTTGATTAGTACGAGGATAGGGTACATAGTTGGTCTTGTCATGTAGTGAACCTCTCTCGTGCTAGTTGAGGATGTTTCAACAGATGTTCCAGCTCTAGCCATCAACATGGGAGACCCAAGGAGGGATTCCATGGTGGGGGTCTGAAATATCCCTTACCCCAAATGCCCCCAACAGAGGGGGGGGGGGAGAAGGAGGCTCTGGGTAGGAAGCACCCGCGGCAAGTGTGTTTTCATGAAAAAGAAAACATCCAATGTTTTCATGAAAAAGAAAACATGAATAAATTTAAAAGATTTATTTCCCCCTTGAACATTTACATGGAAACCTACACATGGAAAAAGGGTCAAAATTGTGATTGGCAGAAACAGAACAAACTGGACAAGCCAGCATAAGAGAAATAATGGATCAAGTTTACAATTCTACTGCATTCATAAAGTAGCAGCTTAGTAAAGTCCACACAAAATAAGAAAATGATAAATAAGAATAAGTTAACTGGTCAAATTCATGTACAAGAGACAAATTATTTTATTCTAGTAGCAAAGGAAACGATAAATAAGTCTACCTGTCAAATTCATGTAAAATAGGCAAATTCTTTTATTCTAGTATCATAAGAAGTTTCTAACTACTTAAACAAAAAGAAATCAAGAGAGCAGAAAGAGAATTACCTCAAAGCTCCTTTTGCTACAATTAACATTCTGCATTCCTCAACGAATTCTTTCAGCACCAGAACGTTATAGAAAATATTGAAACAGTACGTGCCACCTTAGGTACTAACTGTGCTCCATATACTGAAAGATGTGACACACTAAGGCACCAGTTTCAGAACTAGTGAGCATCCCTCTGTTTAAAATCATTTACCTCAATTGTGCTAGAGTTAGAGCATGATACTTAAATTGTACTAGAGTTAGAGCATGAAATCATCTTAGGGTGAGGCTGAGTAAAGAGTCCATGGTGCCATTGTTTTTTTATATTCATAGCCAAGTCCTGTTCTCCCATTCCCAGCAATAGAGCAACCTGCCCAGTTCCTATGGCACCAATGGCAGGAAGAACGCAGTGCCATTTGCAAAGCCACGACAAGAAGAGCACGTGGAAGGCTTTATCATAAATGATGCCAAACAACAAGTAGCTAGTAGAGATTATCTACTTGTTAAGAGAGCAGAGATACATCTAACATAACATTACCTTGCTTTTCCGGATCATTCTTAAGTCATTTGTGGTCTCAATCATTCACATATGTTTTTACCCAAGGAAACCATCTATTATAATTTCCAACTTCAAATTTCTTTTTCTATTCCTGAAAAGGTAGTAAATAGAAAATAGGACAGATAAATTGATAAAGATTTCATAACCCATATTGCCGCATTAACTATAGATATTTTGTTTTTAGCTACATCTTACAAACTGGAAACTGTTGATGCTTCGGTTCAATTCGGTCAATCTGCATATGCTAATTATATGACCTTTTACCTCTAAGCTTGGGAATCCAGGATGAAATAACATGTAAAATACAAAACATAACAACTACAGAAACTGGTGTGGTGAAATGAAGGCATCTGATACAAACTATTCTGAAATTGGTTGTTACTTGAAAGATGCTCCTCCCATTTAATTTTTGATAAAATAAACTACATTGAGTTGCATATGTCAGAAGTTACTGCAAATCAGTTACAGTTACAAGTGACCTGCTGTTCTCAAATGCCCTGCAAAACGACAGTTGAAAGGCATGCACATATATACCAACCCCTCCCTTGATTTGGAAGTTTAAGACAAACTTTTAATCCTCTTGCTACATCAGGAAGGGGACAACAAAAATGAAAATATAGAAAAAGAAATGGAGCTAATTTTTTTTAATTAAAAAGGAAGAAATAAATTGATTGAACACGTCATCATACATTGTCTTTCAGAAAAAAAAGTCATCATACATTGCTTAGACATGACTAACTCCTACAAAATTCTTCATTCAAACATTCATGGAATTCTGTGCCGATCCAATAAAAAGAAGATAAGGCTTGTAACCAAATTCCGTATTTGCAGCAGATATGAAACTTAATCGAGTACACATTGTTGGGAGTAGATGTGCTCATCCTACGTGTTGGATTCACCTTATCCTAAAAACAATTAAATTAAAAGCAGTTGACTGTCAAGATTCATGTTCTTTTTCCTCAAAACTCTAGAATAAGATGGTTATCAATTTTTTTTTTTTAGCAAATAAAAATTTTATTAATGGAGAAAAAGTAAAGGGGCAAGAAGAAAATGCCCAGCATATACAGCATCCCCAAAAAACCATACTATCATAGCTTTAATAAAGCTCATATAAGGATCTAAATCTGGTTATATACCCCCTCGAACCAACTATACAGTGTAGACAAGAGAACGCCCAATTTAAATAGGCGAAATTCTACCCTTCAAAACATCTCCTATTCCTCACCATTCATGTAAAGCCAAAAGATGCAAAAGGGAAACACTGACCATATCCTTTTCCTCGATAAGCTAACTTTTAGACCCCACCAAGCATCCAACAAACTGTCGAGAATACCCACTCAATACTGATGCTAAAAAAAACACATCCCAGAAGATTCTAACCCACTTGCAGCGAATCAATATATGGTCAATTGTCTCACCCTCTCCTCCTTGCACAGATAACATATGTTTGCCGTCTTTAAACCACCTCTTCTGGAGATTATCAGTTGCAAGGACGCTCCCTCTGACTATGCACAAAATGAAGAAATAGATAGCACCTATCTTCCATATTCTCCCCCACGCAGGGATGCTCTCTCTTTAAGTGGTCTCATGTGGGAGTTTATGTCATTTTGAAGAATTCAAGTAAATACTGAACATATAAGACGGCATCCCAAGGAAATATAGCAAATTGAATCACTTTTCTTCAAAATATTGAAACTAAAAATTTTCCAGAAACACTTATATTTTCTTCATGTTTCGTGAGACTTTTCCACATCTGTCGTCTTCGTCTAGTTCTGTTTCATGGCTGAAGCTACAATTCACCTGAAGCTACAATTCACCTGGCTTTGGCTAAATTTCTGTTTTATTTTTTGCAGACACAGAATAAGTTTAGGGACCTTATGCCATAGATTGAGGCTTGGCACTTCTTGGGATGTTCAAATAAATTCCTATTTTCATTGCTAGTGTATTGTGTGAATTATAGCATTTGAAAGTCCTGTATACCAAGAAAATGTCACGTATAGAAACACAGCAGAGATATAGCAAGCGGACAGTAATATATATATATATATATGGAACTATTTAATTCTAAAAACGAGTACCAAATGCAGCTACAATATCAAAACGTCCTTTCAAGCTAGGCAGCCATCAAACACCAAGGCTATGTTTGGATGACTATCATAGAGAAATGAAATGGTAATCTGATGCCAAGTCTCCTTCATTGCATTGTTTTGGCACTTCTAAGACATGGAAATTCACTGTGGGTAACCTATACAAGGCATAATGAGATTTCCAAGCCAAGTGGAACCTCATTCCTTTATCTCCCATGGGAATTTCATATTCCTAGACAATCGAGATGAAGACAGAGGGATTGGCCATAACATTAAGGCTTGGTTTGGGAAGTAAAAAAGCAAGTTTTTTTTTTTCAAGTAGTTGCCTAGTAGCTAACTACTAAACAGTTAGCTTTTTGTGTTTAGAAAAAAAAAAAAAAAAAAAAAAAA
>JAVXUM010000023.1:9030306-9042597 GCA_035590655.1 Pouteria glomerata
ATTTGCCGGATACGTCCCATGTCAGGCATCTTTCATTTATCCCGAAGAATCCATATAAGGTAACTTCATGGAAACCTAAATGTTAAAAAACAATATAAATTGTCCCCAATTTTCCTTCGATGGTGTTACACGGGAAAAAACTAGGTAGGATTTTCCGAAGGTGCTGGTGGCCTATGCGCAAACAAATGTGGCTCATCTGTAAGTCAAAACCAATATTTGTTTGGTCTAGTATTGAAGCTATCACTCATGAGTGAGAAGATGACTATACCACTTACTTCTACACCCCCCCCCCCCCGGGGGGCGGGGGGCAACATTGTACCAAGTTATTTCTGTTTCCTTGGAGCAGGCTAATCTTTTAACGAGACAAATGAGGGCCACAAGCAATTCGTAATCACGCGGATGATGAAATGAAACCAGTGTAAGGAGGCATAATTACATTTTTCCTATCGTAGTTTGGACAAAAAAACACTTGACTCCTCTTTTAAGTTAAAACTTGACCCCTTTGTGGTGTAGATTAATGTACAAAATTAAAAAAAAAAAAAAGTTTAATTTAAGTAGATTTGTGTCATACGGGCTATATGGGCTATATAGGATCATATATGGACGTTCAAAAAATATTATTAAAAAAATATAAGCAAATTGAGTTTTAACATAAAAATAGATAAAAATATACTTTTATCTATTTATTTTTATGTAAATCTTTTTTTCCTTAACTAATTTTGATTCATGAGACACAAATCTTATTAAATTTATCAAATTCAATTAATTTTACACTTTATCTAAATCACAAAAGGAGTTATGTATTCATTTTTAAACTAAAAGGGAGTAAGTATTTTAGGGCCAAACCCTAAAATAACCTAATTTAAAAAAAAAAAAAAACAAAACAAAAAGAAGGGGAATTGTAATAACCCCTAATAAGAAAGATGCTAGAGAAAAATTAAAGTAAATGTCTATTATGCACTAGGAGCACCTTAGCCTAGTATGGAGAATACACCCCAGGTTTTGTCACTAAAAACACAAATGACAACACTCAAGAATCTTCTTGTCACTTGCAAGGTAATAGGTGAGTCTCCATCTATAACTCAACCCATCTTAACTTTTTTACCCGACTATATGGATTATTATTATTATTTTTTTTTTTTCATTCTTCTTAACTAGGTTAAGGATCATATCCTCCCTCAAACACATAATCCTTAATTAAAAGGTTGGCTGAAGAGAAAAGGATGAATTATTCAACACAAGTATAAGTTTATTTTCAGTTTATATTGGCTTCTTAACAAAGATTGAATATCAATATGTGTATGTGTTACAAACCTCAGAATATTTTTGAAGTGATCTGCACACTCCTTGCAAGGGTACAACCGAGATAATATTTCCATCTGCATCCAAATTGATTGATGTCAATAGCTTTGATGGCCTAGAAAGCACAAATATGAACATGACACAACATGAACATCGAAATTTCAAAAATATGTTCTAGATATCCAAGCAATTAACAGAATAAAAAAATTGTATGAAATAATAAAATACAAAGGCACAACATTGAATTCTCGACACCTTTGCTGAATTCTCAGCCCACTAAATCCTCAATGCTCGTAGATTTTGGTTAAGTTGTTGAGAGAACACTTTACTCTATTGCTCTAAGACTCTTCTCAAATTGTTTCTCTCTTTATAGGAAACCTTAGGTGCATTTCAAAATATATGAGGGATAAAATCCTGACGCATAGGATTTCTAAAATGCAGCTTAAAAAACAGAAGATGCAAATCTCATAAGATAAGTCATCTCGTGGCCTTCCCATGACTCAAAGCGAGGGCCAAAGTCTAAAAACCTACTCTCGGTATTATCTAGCAACATCCTGCAAATTTCCTGCAAAGTGGCTAAATATATTTATTTAGGGTTTGCGAGTTTCTAAGCTTATTCTAAGAGTTTTACAACTCATCTTGATTCAAAACTCTGATATCTTAACTTATACGTAAGTTTACAAGATACAGGATTCTGTTTTAATTACTAATTTTATAATTTTATCCCTAACATATACATTAACAAACAATTATATTTATTATCTATACATTGAAAAATAACTATTTATTCACTTCTATATTAAAAATATTACAAACAAATTAAAAGTTTTCGATCTTATATTAACATTCCTAAAATTATATATATATATAAAATAAGGAACCAATATATATAAATTCATATTAATGTACCGTACTATTCAATTTTAAATTTGTGTATTTTCAAGCCAGAGTTCAAGCGCAAGAGAGTCAAAGTACATATTTTATTCGGTACAAACCGATGAGACAACCATGAAATGAGTTCGTCACTTTTCTATGCGTTCGTGCTTCGACGATGGCTAATGGGTGCCAAACCCAAATCTGAATACAATTATAGATATTAACTCCACGGCTTAATTCAAAGGATTAAAGAAAGGCACATTTGAGTTGCAATGCATGAAGTTAAAGAAAATTTGGGTCTTAGTCTGGCCTATTGAAAGTCCCAAAGGCAATCAAAGCAAACTGAATTAACATGGACTGTGATAACCAAAATGACACCATGGGGCAAAATAGCCACAACTAGATGAAACTTCTCTCTAAAATAGAACATTTTGCTAGAGAATTAACCTTCCGATTGATTGCCCCACGTTGAAGCAAGCTAGCTAAGATCCATGACAGCCAATTATAAGCTTGCACGTGTTTGGCCCCAAAAGACCCAAACGGGGGAGGCTTTATCCACGTCATTTTTATGGATAAAAAAAAAAACACTGAACTCCAATTTTTTTCCTCCACCAATCAAAATGATGTAGAACTTTTTCAAATAATCAAATTTAATCACTACTAGAATACTTATTTTTGGTGGAGCAAAAATTCAAGCATATGACTGAAAAAGTTGCAAATACACTTTTAGTGACCATTTGAATGAGAGGGATTGTAAATACAAATATGCAATAGGTATTGGTGAAATAAAAACTCTAGCCACCACCTTAGGAGCTGCTAAAAGAGTGGTCGCTAAAAATATTAATAACAACTGTCATAAACAGTTTCTAAAGCAACCACTAATATTCACTTAAAAATCTAGTGTGACTTTTTTGCTTTTCCTCCTCTTTTTCCTCCCTTGGTTCTCTTTCTTCTCCGTTGTTCCCAAGTTTTGCTCCACCGCCGGTCGCCGCCACTCCATGGGTGACCTCTCTCTCTCTCTCTATAGTGTATAGCATATATAACTATATATATATTAACTTTTTTTTTCTTGCCTAATGAGGGGTTGAAGTAGTTATACCCATTTGATTTTTTGCCCGAATGCAGATCGAGGTATGTGAATTTTTTTTTTTTTTCCATAGATTTTTAGTTTTTCTTTTAATTAAATTTTTCTTTTGGCTAAAAAAGGCCATGATCACTATTGCTATATTTTTTTTGTTTGTATTCTGGTTTTTTTTTTTTTTTTAATAATAATATTGTTGCTTTTAGTTTTTATTTTTTTTTTGTTGAAAATACCATGTACTGTTTTTTTTTTTTTTTTGCTATTACTGTTGGTATATTTTTATTTTTTTTTGTGTATATATGCTATTTTTTTTTTATAATAATGTTGTTGTTTTTCGTTTTTTTGGAATGATATTGAACTGTATTTTTTAACTATGTCGGATGCGTTGTTTCATTGTATTTGTTTCGTAATATATTGTTGAATATTGGACTGTATTTTTTTTTTATGCTTTTTTGTCGTTGAGTTTTTGTTTTATTGGTTTTTTTTTGTAAATATGTAGAATATATATTGCTGAAGTTTTAGAGTTATTTATGATTTATTATTTGTGCAATGTTGGATATTATTTTGCTATTTTGTAAATTTAGGGCTATTTCTAATTTTTGTATGTTGGTTACTGGTACGTTGGTTGGGGATTTAATTAGACACTTAATCTTAAAATTTTAATCAAATTTTAGAAATTAAAATAATTAATTAATTTAATTATACAATTAAATTAATTAATAATATAATTAAAATTTTATGAAATGTTATTAATTAAAATAATTTTAAGAAATAATGTAATTAGGTTAGTTAAATTAATATCAAAGATACTTTATTCAATTATTTTTTAATAACTAAAATAATTAAATTATATTTAATATAGTTTATATTTATCGAACTAAATCAACCTTAAGTAATAATATAATTAAATAATAAATGTAGTTGAACTAATTTAATATCATTAATCAAATTAATATCTAATTATGTAAATGAATTAAATTAAATACGAAAGATTAAAATAATTTAATTAATATGAAACATATTTTATGAAAATATTTTACTATGTAATATAATTAAATTAGTTAAATTAAATTTTATATTTAATTTAATAATATATTTTAATAAATTATTTTAACAATAGGATAATCAAAATAATATTAAATATTATTTATTAAAATAATTTAAAGAAATAATTTAAGTAGATTGGTTAAATTAAAATCGAAGACGCTTTATTCAATTATTTTTAATCAATAAATTAATTTTCATAAAGAGTATAATTACATAAAAAAATTTAATTTAAATAATTTAATATTATTAGCTCATTCCAATCCAAATTCAAGCCCAAAAGAATCCAATCTAAATAATAATAATGATAATAATATTAAATTATAATAATAATAATAGTCATAATCTTAATAATAACATTAAATTATAAAAATAATAGTTATAATAACAATAATAATAATATTTTTTTATTTAGTTAAACTTTATGTTATAAAATATCTTCCTCTAAGTGTTTAGAATCACCACTCGTCATGGGAAGAGGTCGTTATGCCACCATTTACTGTGGCAAGGTGGCATCAGATACAACACCCTCGCGGCCACACCTTTCCTGTGGATACTCCACACTCGCAGTCTCCTTCTCCTCTTGCTGGGGGCATTTGCAGTTTGGAAGCATTCTAGACCCCTGCCAAGAGAACCCAAAAGACTAACCCCACTTTTAAGGGCCAAGAACGAGGCCCAAGATTGCCCAACTAAATGTGCTCAAGAGCGCACACACTCATAAGACCATCCAGAGATGAATGTCTTAGTGACTAAAGTTGGGGACACCTTCAACTAGTCCAAGGTTAGAGGATCGCACTCCTCGTGTTAGTCGACCATGTAGGGATGTTACCACTACGAGTCGTGTCTACCTCCATACTACTTTCATATGATACATACATATTATCCATCTCCATACAACTAACCAACTAGTGATCCCTGTAACACCTAGTATATAATTTTGGCCATTTATATATTATTTTGGGTCACTAAAATATTAAGTTTAGTTTGGGTTGATTTATTCGATTGTTCATAAACTGAGTTTAGCCAGAATTGACATTGGGTTGGACAAACTAAACCAAATGCCTAGCTCTTTTCCCTTCATTCTTCCTTTTCTTTTCTTTCACTCTTCCTTTTTCTTCTTTTGGCCGGCAATTTCCAAGAGAGAAAAGAGAAAGAAAAAAGAAAGAAAAGAGAGAGGAAAGAGAGAAAAAAAAAGAGAGAGTGTGTGTTCTAGAGGGGAAAAATAGTCGAACCTAAATATTTTTGGCGTTGTGATTGTCTGGCGGTGTCAGTTTCTCGTAATTTTGCTCGAGGTGAAAGATACGAGCATTTGAAGTTCAGAAATCTCTGCTAAAATTTTCTCATTTCTTCTTCTTTCTTCGAATTCGAGTTAAATGAGACTTATATTTGTATTCTACGTGTTGCTAGCGTAATTTTAATGTATATATGTGATGATTTGGTAAATAATGTGTTATGTGCTTATATATGTTTATGTATATGTTCATGGATTTGCATTTCATGTTTAATCTTGTCCATTCTTGAGTTTATTACATGATATTGAAATATATGTTGCGGTTGTTGGTTGTGGAACCATTTTTGGGATTAAGATGCTTGGAATTAGGTGCTTTATGCGCCGGATTGAGTTTGTGATTGCTCGGATCTGTAATGCGGACCACTAGTGCAGGAGTGGGCTTCCCGCAAGCTTGGGAGCTCTTTGGATCTTCCCGCAAGTCAAAACGACCTTCATGCAGCCTTTTTGTGCTCATCATTTGGCCATCCCGCACCTATCCCACACATATCCTGCACCTACTCCTCGAGAAGATATTTTTGACCTATTTTAAGCTCTTTTTGTCCTCAATTGATAGTTATAACATATATCAAGGTTATATGATGAAATTATGCACATTTTTGAGGCTATAATATGCTGTTATGAGTGCTTGAATATAGCGTATCCTAAATACTAAATTGAGATATTATTATTAATCACGCATGATTGAGCATAGTTTGTGCATGGGGCTGAGAATAATTATCCTGTTGGACATTTTGATTATTGATTAGCTTAGAGTGTCATGTCATATTCATATTGTTAGCGTGCTGAAGCACAAGTTATACATATGGACGGGATCCATAATTTTGAGAAAATGAGAATTTTAAAATACCGAATGATTCCTAGTCTATATATATGACTAGAACTTAGTCATGTGAAGTTGGGACGTTAATATTGAGATGATATGATTTTGAGATTTCTCTGAACTGTAAGTGAATCTTGCTTGAGCTAAGTAGATGCCTGACTAAAGGTGTAACTCGATTTTTTAGCAGAAGGGTTAGGGGTGTAACTTGGTACCCCTGAATCTTTTACCTGTGGGGTGTAATTCGATTCCCCGCACGTGATATATATTGAGATATACGTTTGCCATGAACATTAAACAGTGTAGTTGGTGACCTCATGTGCCTTTCTACGTGTCACACGTATCAGGATAAGGTTGAGAATAGATGGAGATTAAAAAATTGCATTAGCCATTGCATTGCGTGACATATGCATTATTATATCACGTTTTTGTGGAGATTGTTGTGATTATCATGATATGTTGATTATGTTCACTCGTGCACACTAGTGTAGTCTTACTTATTGGGTAAGTTTACTCATTTCCTCCATATTTCAGTGATCCAACGAGGTCAAGAAGTGATCACCCAAAACTGAGTTGACTAATAAATTGACTTAGAGCATGTTTTTTATTATATTGAATTATTGTATTTTATTCATGCGACCGAGGTTGTGAGCCCCATATTTATGATATTTGGGATTGTATTGTGATGATGTTGGTTTGGCTATATAAGCCTTGGATAATGTCACCGGGGTGTGACCTTATTTGTATTTATGATGTTATTTTTATTTATTTAATATGAAAATAAAGGACGACATAAATGTTCTAATTATTATTATTGAGTCATGACTTGACCTTGGTACATATTCTTATTAAATTTTATTTGTTCCCATATTCTCATACCATCCATGCCAAACAGTTATGTTAGGGGTGTGACATATTGGTATCAGAACTTTAGGTTGCGATTATTTTTATGGTCATGGGTAATAAGGCTTAGTCATTTCCATTAAGATAAATTGTTTATCGCATTATATAGATAATTTTGAATCTAATAGTGGTTATATTTTATGGAGTGGTTGGACGTGGAAGACGTGGAAACCAAAGGGATTAAACTAGTGGTGAAAATCCTAATGCCTTAGGTGAAGGGCAATGAGGTTTTCATGAGGTACCATTGACAAATGCTAACTTCCCATTATGAATATATGATGTAATTTATGGCGGCTCAATGGGTCCAAATATAAGGACTGGGTAAATCGACTGCAGCATCTACTCCAGTTCAAGTGGCAGCACCTGTGTCGGGAGATACCCCATTATGAGAATAATCAGTTAGTTTAAGAAACACAATTTGCCTAGGTTTAATGGGAAAGGTAAACCAATGGAGGTAAGAGATGGTTGGAAGAAATCTCTGAGATGATGGAGACCTTAGAAGTTAAAGAGGACGAGATTAGAATTAAGGTGTTAGCACATCAATTTTAGGCAAGTGTTGTGCCTTGGTGGACATCTTATTGGGAAATAGTTAATATTCATGCTTTGACCTAGGAATAATTTAAAAAAACGTTTTTTGAGAGATTTGTCCCTTCAGTGATAAAAGAGACGAAAGTTTAGGAGTTTATAGCATTTTAGCAGGAGAACATGTCAATGTAGCAATATGAAAGGAAATTTGCAGAGTTAGCAAGATTTGTACCACAGTATGTGCCTAACAAAGTAACCAAAGCAAGAAAATTTGAATAGATCAGGAGACAGGTTATTGGGCTAAGACTTTCGACTTATTTTGGTGTAGTGGTGGCAGCTCTTACAATGGAGAAAGATACTATTGATTTCAAGTCCAAGACTAGAAGAGGTCAAGGACAGAGTTCAGTACAAGAGTGTGGCTCTAGATCCAAGCAGGAGAAGGGTAAAGAAAAAGTTAAGAGTTTCTGGAGGAGATTCCAATGACAACAACAGTTTCCTTATCAAATGAGGAGTAGTTCTGGTTTAAGGTCACTAAGCAGTCAACGACGATAGCAGTTTCAGTCCCCACAAAGAAAGGGATATTAAGATTAATATGGGTAAAGGTTGTGCTATAGATGTCACCAATCAGGACATGTATAGTCAAATTATCTATTTATGAAAATGTCTCAGGGAAGTGTTGAGTTAACTGCTCAATTGATGGGTTTTCTACGAACACAGCAATTTTTCGTAATGCTTGCATCACCTATACAACAACAACCAATGCAGCAAATTCAACCGTTTCAACAGTCGTGTGGTGGTAGCGGTAGTCAACGAAGAAAACATAGAGATGATAGCAGCTCCGGCAGTAAGAGGATTCAGGGCCCTAGCTATGCATTTGCATAGCGGGATGAAATATCAGACGTTTCAGTGATACGCAGTATATTTCTTTTCTTTATCACTTACATGCATATTTTATTTGATACTAGCATATCATATTCATTTGTCTCACATACATGTGTAAAGACTTTAAGTTTGACTCTAGAAAGGTTTAATGAGCCTACGTATGCGGATTATCTGATGGATAGTAATTCATTAATGAATTAGATTTATAGAGATTGTGTTCTACAATTGGGTGAAATTTAGTTGTGGATTGACTTAAGGGTTCTAAAAATGAAAGAATTTGATGTGATTTTAGGAATAGATTGGTTTTCTACTTATTGGATGATGATTGATTATTACCGTAAGTTGGTGACGACCATTTATCCGACAACACCGTGATAAGGATTTAGGATGAGGCAAGGGCATTGTTGCCTTCTCCATTACTTGACACAAGGTGCGTTGAAAAATTTTTTGATTTACTGGTTAGTTTGAGATTGAATGAGAAGGACTCCAAACACTTTTTTCACAAAATTGTTTACGAGTATGAAGATATATTTCCTTAAGAGTTATGGGAGTTACCCCTTTAAACGGAGATTAAATTTTGTTTAGATCTTGTGCTAGGAGTTTCTTCTATTTCTATAGCGTCGTACCGTATAACATTGGCAGAGTTGAAAAGTTGAAGATTCAGTTAAATGATTTATACTCTTGAGATTTTATTCGACCCAGTACAGCACCGTAGGAAGTATCGGCAATTTTTACAAAGAAGAATGATCAGACCTTCAGATCGTGCGTGAATTACCGATTATTGAATTCGATCACAATTAAGAATAAATATCCATTGCCAAAAATAAATGATTTATTTGACCAGTTGAGGGATTCAGTTTGCTTTTTAAAGATTGACTTTTCGCTGAGATATCATCAATTGAGAATTTAAGAGAAATATATTTCCAAAACTACATTTTGTACCTGGTATGGTCACTTTGAATTTGTGGTTATGCCATTCAAGTTGACGAATATTCCTACAGTATTCATGGATTTGATGAATAGGATTTTTCTGTCATATCTGAATTGGTTCGTAATGGTGTTTATTGATAATATTTCGATTTATTCTCATGACGAGTGTGAACAAGAACAACATTTGAGGGCGGTTTTGTAGACACTTTAGGACCATAGATTTTATGTTAAATCTAGTAAGTATGAATTTTAGTTATCCGAGGTAAAATTCTTGGGTCATATAGTTTCTGGTCAAGTGATTGTATGGATCCTTCTAAAATTTCAGTTGTGTTAAATTAGGCACGATCAAGGTCTATTTTTGAAATTTATAGTTTCTTGGGATTGACTGGTTGCTACAGTCATTTCATTCAGGATTTCTCTCAGTTGATGGATCCATTGACTCAGTTAACTCAAAAAATAGTTAAATTTAAATGGGATGATATTTGTGAACATGCTTTTAACTAGTTAAAGCGGAGATTAACTGAAGCTCTAGTTTTAATTATACCTGAATGTAAAGTGGGATACTCAGTGTAGTGTGATGCTTCACATGAAGGTTTGAGTTGTGTTCATATGTAGAATGATCAAATAGTGGCGTACGGGTCAAGGCAGTTGAAACTGCATGAGAAGAATTACCCTACGCGAGATTTAGAATTGGCTGCAGTAGTTTTTGTTTTGAAGACTTGACCACATTATTTGTATGGTGAGAGATTCAATATGTTTTCAGATCACAAGAGCTTAAAGTATTTGTTCTCTCAGCGCGATTTGAATACAAGACAAATGAGGTAGATGGAATACCTAGAGGATTATGACTTAAATCTTTAGCATCATTCTAGAAAAACCAATATGGTAGTTAATGCTTTAAGCAGGAAGTTACAAAGTTTGATAGCTTTAATAGTTCGTTTTCAGTGGCATCTTCAAGAAGATATTGGTAATTTGAATTTGGTAGGATGAGGACGATGAGGATGACACAATGTATTCTAGTGAATTGTTTATAAGTAGCTCCCATATTGTTGACATGAGTTATTGAGGCTCAACAGAATGACCATTATTGTCAAAATATGAAATATTATTTGTCTTCAGCATAAGAAGTCGAGGAATGGAGTTTATTCGTAGAAGCATATTTGAAATTTAAAGGTAAGATTTTTGTGCCTGATGTGGATAGAATTCAGGAAAAGGTACTCTAGGGATTTTATCATTTGAGATCTGCAGTATACCCTGGAAGAACTAAAATGTATAAAGATTTGAAACATCAGTACTGGTGGAGTGGCATGAAGCGTGATGTAGTGGAATTTGTATCTCGTTACCTAATCTTTTAGTAGGTGAAGGCTAACTGTCAAAGACCGGCTAATTTGTTACAACCATTGCCAGTGGTACAGTGGAAATAGGACCATGTAATTATGAATTTTATGACAGATTTGTCGAGAACTTGTAAGCAGCATAATGCTGTTTGGGTAATTATGAATTGATTAACTAAATCAACTCATTTTCTATTTGTATAGAATAAGAATTCTACAGAAAGCAATCCAGCTCTATATTCGGGATATTATTCAGTTGCATGGCACATCTATGTCAATTGTGTCAAACCGAGACCCAGTATTTACTGCACAATTTTGGCAGAGTTTGCAGTAGGCACTGGAGACTCAATTGTGTTTCAGTATGGAATTTCATCCACAGATAGACAATCAAAGCGGACAGTTTAGATTTTGAAAGATACGCTGAGATCTTATGTATTGACCTTAGGAAGAAATTAGGAGAGCCATTTGCCATTAATTGAATTCGTGTATAACAACAGTTATCAAACAAGTATTGGTATGACTCCGTGTAAGGCTTTGTATGAACGATCTCATAAATCTCCATTATGTTAGGCTGAAATTGAAGAACATGTGACGGTTGGTCCTGATTTAGTGAGACAGGTATCAGAAAAAATTTAAGTAATCTAACAAAGATTTTTGACAGCTCAAAATAGATAGAAAAGTTATGTTGACAAGCGGAGACAGTCGTTAGAATTTCAAGTTGGAGATTTTATGTTTTTGAAAGTTTTACCGAGGTAAGGTGTAGTTCGATTTGGAAAACGTGGAAAGTTTTCACCGAGATATATTGGACCTTTTGAAATTATTGGAAGAATTGGTGAGATGGCATATAGATTGGTGCTTCCTCCAGAATCAGTTTAGGTTCATAATATGTTCCACGTGTCTATGCTCCAGAAATATATACCGGACCCTTCTCATGTGATAAATTGGAAAGAATTAGATATTGAAGAGGATGTGACTGTTGAGAATTTATCAATTCGAATTGAGAATAGGGATGAACATGTTTTACGTAGCAAAACCATTCCTTTGGTTTGTGTGTTATGGTGACATCGTGAAATTGAAGAGTTCACTTGAGAGCGTGAGTCAGTGATGCGATTGTAGTACCCATATCTGTTTTCTGGTTGATTATGTTATGTAAATTTCGAGAATGAAATTTTTATAAGGGGGAAAGAATATAACACCTAACCCCTGTTTGGTAACGTTTCCGTTTTCTGTTTTTCTGCTTTCGTTTTTAAAATTTTGAAAATTTACAACAAAAACATGTTTGTTAAAATCTGTTTTCGGTTTTTTA
>JAVXUM010000023.1:9042697-9057248 GCA_035590655.1 Pouteria glomerata
TCGGTTGTCTTTTTCTTTTCTAATTTTTTCCTCTCTTATCTTTTATTATGTAACATATGATGTTCGAATTTCAAATCCGATCCTTAGGTATATATAAGGGGCTATTGTTGTAATGAGAAGGCACCAAAAAAATAAAAGTGCTCCTCTCTCTTTCTCTTTGGTCTTTTGTCTTTAAAATTTCTTGAACAAAAGTAAGTATTGTTAATAAAAGTTAGCGTATTTTGTGAGTAATTTTTTTGAATACTAAGTGAGTGTTGAGTTTCATATCTATTGAAATCAGTGCCCATACGGTTTTAAAGACAATGGCTTTAAGATACTTACTCTATGAAAATTAGTGTGCTATGAATAATGATACTAGAAATTATTTTATCAATTTTGTTACTCTCTAATTTTTTTTACTTATATATTTAATATTAATACTTCAAGAACTATTTAAGTTCTTTATATGATATGTATTTAACATTAGTAGAATTATCAATTAATAGTGAGGTTGTAAGAAACTAAAAATATTATAAGCTTAAAAAATAAAATATTTGAAAGCTTTTTAGATTTTAAAATATGTTTTGTAATTAATAAAACTGGTAGGGTTTTGATGCAATTAGTTTAGTGATCCAGTGTATTCTTAAAGGTTATTTTGGGAATTTTCAAACTTGCCAAGTTACAAAAAGTTTAAGTGAAATTAAATTGAAACTTTAAAGCATCCCAGTAAAATTATCCTTAGATATAGATATAAATATAAATATAGATATAGAGAAAGTAATTATGATAATTTATTATAATTTATTATTAAATTAAAGAAAGAGAATTAATTGGATTCAAAATTCGTGCTTGCATACGTTAAATGGGGGCGGGGAGTATTTTAATGGGGGAGCTTCGAAGGAGTTAATGGAGGAAAGAGGAAAAGAGGATATACACTCCTCAGTAATGGCGGCATTAAATGCAAAAAAAGACGAGCGGACAGCTGTGCTTTTATTAGGCAACGCACACGCAATGCTTTCTCGAGAAATAGCTAAGCAAATTAAATTTTATTTATTTTATTTGAGAGGCCAGAAAAGAATTTTTTTTTCACCTCCACTTTATTTTTTTCTTATTTAGTCTATTAATAATCATTATATTTTATTAAAATTTAATTATTTTTTATATTTTTTTAATTAAATTTTAACACATATTATTTTTATTTTAAATTAATAATATTTTTATAATATTTTTTACTAAATCTTTTCTTTCCAAAACAGATCCTTTATTGGTGGCTCTCGGCTAGATTTTAGGCATAGACCCCCTTACTTTGCTCTATGAACACCCAACCTCCCCTTATTTTTTGTTTATTTTGTTTATTGACCTTTTTGGGGATACATGATCTTTATTAATGATTTGACGTCAGCTTCCCCCTTGTCCTCTCAACTCCTCCATTAATAAACATTTTGGCGTTTACCTTTTTTATCATAGTTTGCAATTAGCGCTCTCTCTCTCCCCTCTTTTCTTTTATTTTTATTTTTAATTAAAAATGTCTGAACTAATTTATACCTATTTTAACAAATTCTTAAATCTTAAAATTAACAACCAATAACTCTCTAACAACTCTAAAAAAAAAATTCAAATTAATGGCCACTAAAACATAAACCCATTCCTCAAGATTGAAATTAGCCCTACCTCCCACTTCCTTCTTTTCTAACTTTCCATTAATAACCTTCTGAATTTTTTATAGTCACCTTTGTCCTTGATTTCGTAGATGGAAATGGTAAAGTAAGTAGAAATAAAATGAGATAATTGAATTCGAAGGATAAAATAATTTCCTCCCTCAATTTTGTTTAGTTTGAGGGAAGAAATATATGAAATAACTAAAGATATATATTACAATTAAATTTTTTATAGAAAAATTATTCAAAAAATAAATGGGACTTTTTTCTTAACATTTTTTTATCTTTTTATCTCAATTTTCTTTCTTTTATATCATTTCAAAATTGAAAATAATAATTTTCCCTCCTCCTACTTTTTCTCTTAAATCAAATAAGAAAAAACCATTCTCTCCCTTTTCCCCCACACTTATGTTCCTTTCTTTTACTTTTTCTTCAAACCAAGTATAGCTTTAGCCTTTAGGGGCGTTTGGCAGTTGCAAAAAAATTTAATTTTTTCTAATTTTTTATATTTTTTGTGAGTTATAATTTTTGGTATGTGTGGTGAATGAAAATATAATTTTTAGCAATTTTTTGTAATTTTTTTGTATTTGGTAAAATTATTACTATAATAGAATAGAAAAGTGATAATTTTTGTATGTTTGGTAAAATTGTTTACTGTAACAGAATAGAAAAGTAGAAAAAAATGGAGCCGCTGTAATAATGATTTACTGTAGCAGAGTAGAAAAGTGACAAAAATTAGGACTTCACCAAATACTAAATTACTGTAGTAACTCAACTTTTGATATTTTTTGTGTTTTTTTAACCTCCAGATGGGCTCTTACTAACTCCTTCATGGCCTAAATGAGGAGGTGTTTTTGAGATTGGTTTGACCCAAAAATTGATTCAATTTTCATTTACTTTAAATATTTAGATTTATAATTTCAATTAATATTAGATAGTACTTAACTAACCTACTATTGATTGACTCAATTTATAATATCATCATTTTATGTAAAAATGAATAATGGCGTACGAGTTAAGTTTGTTCAATTCACAAAAATTTGCCAACATAGTATCCCACTAAATTGATAGATTTTTTTTTTTTTTTACAACTTAAAGTGTTCTAGTTATTTTATGCACTTCAATTAATCTTTAGTGCGCTGAAACTCGTAATTAACAACTGAGTAGACTCTCTAATAGTTCTAAAGAAACTTAAACAAATGACTGTTGAGGATTAAACTCAAAATATTAAGAGTTGAGTTACTCTTTAGGGCTAAATTAATGAAATTAGTAATTTTTGGACTCATAATCGAACTAAATTATTAATACGGCAATCAATACGCTTAGAAGAAAAACGTAATTGAATTAATTTAATTTTTGAAAATTTTGCATGTCAGTGAACACTCAATAATTGCATATTTTATATATATTTGGAGACTTGGAGTGTTCATTGCATGTTTGTTATATCTTCTTTTGCCTAATTTTATAGAAATATCTTACACATTTTTGTTTCTTGACACTGTGTATTTTTCAGGGTTTAGTTGATGCTAATTAGTTTTCAAATAATCAAATAATTAAAGTGTTGTTATCTAGAAAGGAAAGAAAACGAATCAAAATTAGGACAAGTGTACTTTTTTAGACATTTAAGATTGTTCGTTTGGTGAATGAATAAACAAAATAAAACAAAATAAATCTCTAACAACTTTTGTAATACCCGATATTTTAATTTGTGATATTTTTGTATTATTTTGGATAAATGAAATATTTAAATTGAGTTTAAACGGATTATCATATTTTTCCTAGGTTGAGTTGAGCTCGAAGTGATATTGGGTTGGATAAAGTGGGCCAAGGGCTCGAGCATCTTTCTTTTCCTTTTTTTTCTTTTCTTTTCTTTCCCGGTTTTCTTTTCCTTCTTTTGTTTCAGTTGACCCAGAGAGAGAGAGAGAAGAAAGAGAAAAGAGAGAGAAGAAAAAGAAAAGAGAGAGAGATTCAAGCCCGAAAGTTGGTCGATCTTGGGAGATCTGGACGCGGTGATCATCGTAGTGTGCTCTGTTTTACGAGATTCGAAGCGAGGAGAAAGAAATCAGAGTTTGAAGTTCGGAGTTCAAAGTGATTTTTTTCATTTTTCTTCATTTCTCTTCAGATTCGGGGTAGGTGGGACTTAGATTTGAGTTCTAGACGTCGTAGGGATTGTTTTGATGTATATATATACATGTTCTGATAATTCGTGGAATAAGTGATATATATGTATGTATATATATAGTTCTGTGTATATATATGCATAAATGTTGATAGACCTCGCATGTTTTCGAGTAATTCTTGAAAATGAAGTTATATAATCATGATATAAAAGTATTTGAGTGTTTTTTGTTGAGTTTTGGGTTGAATTAGGGCTTGGCTCGAATGGATTTGAGGTTGGGTTGAAGTGGAACAACTCGACCTGTGTTTCTGGTCTCGGGCGTCCGAACGGTCAGATGGAGCATCCAGACGGTCAAGAGTTGTTTTGTGCTATTTTGCTTCTTTTGATCCCTGGATGCATGTTTAGACCCCCGAGTATATATATATGTGTTTTCTAACTATAAAATGGGCTCCAAATCAGGAATGAGATATATATGGATGTGAATATGTTTTAATATTGAGTTAATGTTTAAATTTCATTATTAAGCATATCATGTGCAATGGGATTTGAGTGGTTTCATCCGGTGAAAAATTATGTGTACGGATTGGCCGAGAGTGTCATAGATTGTAACGTGTTGAGGCACGATCGTTATATATATTTATTAAATTGATAAAATTAAGAAAATGAATTGTTATAACACCGGATGATTCCCAGAATTTATAAAACGTGACTAGAGTTTAGTCATGTGGAATTGGGACGTTAATATGGGATTCATGGATTGGATATTTTTCTGGACTGCAGCCGGTTGTCTGCTTGAAATAGCAGATGCCTGCCTGAGATAGGTGGATGCCTGATTAGAGGTATAACTCGGTTCTTTAGCGGAAGGGTCAGGGAGTGTAACACGGAGCCCCTGAGTCTTACACCTGTGGGGATGTAACTCAGTTCCCCACAGGAATATGATATATATATATGCGTTTGCCGTGAGCGCTAAAACGGTGTGCTTGGTGGCCGCATATCTCTTGGCTGAAAACCTTGCTAAGTGTCACCCGTCCCAGGATAAGGTTGGGGGTAGACGAAGAAATAGGATGCATGGCCATGGCATTTCATTTTATTGCTTTGCATGAGATATGCATATTTATTTTATGTGGTTGTGTATATGCATTATGTGTTATGTATGTATACTGGTGCATACTTGTACTGTCCTACCCACTGGACTAGTTAACTCACCCCATCCACATTGCAAGTGATACCGGGAGGCAAGGCAGTGAGCATCCCGAATTGAGTTGACTAACGGATGGATCTAGAGAATTACCTTATATTATGTGAGATTATTGTATTGTATTTGTGCGACCCAGTTTATGGGTCCCATTGATTGTGAGATTTGAAACCGTACGTTGATGCATGTTGTATTTTTATTTTAATATGGAAATTTAGGACGAATATAGTTGCTCTGATAAATGTTATTGTATTACGACTTGACCTTGGTGTAGGGTTTTATTTGTTTTTATTAGTCTCTATTTTTTCATACCGTCTGTCCCGGACAATGTAAGTTAGGGGCGTGACAATATGGTATCAGAGCTCTAAGCCACGATTGTTTGGGTCTTGGGTAGTGTGGTTTAGACGTTTCCTTTGCGATAACTTGTTTATGATGATGTTGGAGCAAATGATGATGTTATTTCTGTAGAATGTCTGGTCGTGGACGAGGAAGGAATGGATTGCAGAGGGGTTAGACCAGTGGTCAGGATCCCTTGTAAGAAGGACAAGAAGGGTACCATGAGGTACCATTGGTGGATGGTGGGGTTCCACAGCTGACGTACGAACAAATGATGCAATTTATGGCAGCTCAGTGGGCCCAAATGCAAGGATTAGGTGTGCCGGCTACAGCACCTGCTCCTGTACAAACAACTATTCTTATGGCGGGAGAAACACTAATAATGCGAATCATAAATCAATTTAAGAAGCATGACCCGCCTAAGTTTAATGGCAAGGGTGAACCTATGGAGGCTGAGAGATGGCTGGAAGAAATCACTGAGATGATGGAGACTTTAGGAGTCGAAGGAAATGAAGTTAAGATCTAGGTAGCAGCGCGCCAATTTCAAGGTAGTGCTGTTCACTGGTGGAGGTCGTACCGGGGAACGGTGGACATTCAGACGTTGATATGGGAAAAATTCAATGTGGCATTTTTGGAGAGATTTTTCCCTTCTATAACGAGGGAAATGAAGGTTTAAGAATTTTTATCACTAGAGCAAGGAGGCATGACAGCACAACAATACGAGAGGAGATTTGCAGAATTGTCCCGTTTTGCCCCACTGTACTTACCTGATGATAATGCTAAGGCGAGGAAGTTTGAATGGGGATTGAACATGAATATTAGAAGGCAGATCATTGGGATAAGACTTCCCACGTATTCTGGTGTTGTAGCGATAGCTCTCGCTCTGGAAAGAGATGTCATTGATTTTCGATCCAAGTCAAGGGCAGGGACAGGTCCAGGAATATGGTTCTAAGTCAAGTTCAAGGCAGAGGAAGGGAAAGGAGAAAGCCAGAACTTCCAAGAGGAGGTTTCAGAGGCAACAGGAGTTTCTATACTAGAGGAGCAGTTCTGGTTCGGGTTTAGGCTCGAGATCGTCTGGCGGCCGAGGGCGGTAGCAATTTTGGTCCCCACTGAGGGGAGGATACCAAGATCAGTATAGGCAGAGATTGTGTTTCAAGTGTCAGCAACCAGGGTATTTACAAGCTAACTGTCCATATGGGGAGATATCTCAGGGAAGTGTTGAGCCAGGAGCTCAACAGATCGGGTCGTATCAGACGTAGCAGTTCCTTATGATTCCTGCACCATCGATGCAGCAACCTGTGCCACAGATTCAACATTTTCAGCAGCCGCGTGGTGGTGGCAGTGGTCAAAGGGGAAAAGTTAGGGGAGATGACAGTTTCAGCGGTCAGCGGACTCAGGGACGTGCCTATGCACTTGCGTTGTGGGAGAATGTCCCAGATGTTTCTGTGATATGCGGTACTTTTCTTCTGTTTAGCACTTGGGTGCATGTTTTATTTGATACGGGCGCATCACAATCTTTATCTCGCATGCATGTGTCAAGACTTTGGGGTTGACTCCAGAGAGACTGAAGGAGCCTATGTGTGTAGATTCGCCGGTAGGTGGTAGTTCATCGGTGAAGTGGATTTGTAAAGATTGTGTTCGATAGTTGGGGGTGTTCAGCTGTGGATCGACTTAAGAGTATTAAAGATGAAAGAGTTTGATATCATTTTTGGGATGAATTGGCTATCCACTTATCGGGTGACGATTGATTGTCATTGTAAGTTGGTGACGGCTATCCTTCCGGATGGCACGATAGTGAATATTCGGGGAGAGGCAAGAGCAGTGTTGCCTTCTCTATTACTGGATACAAGATGTGTAAGAAAATTTTCAGCGTTGCTGGCGAGCTTAAGATTAAATGAGGAGGACTCTAAACACTTTCTTCCAAGAGTTGTCCGTGAGTAGGAAAATGTGTTTCTGGATGAATTGTTGGAACTATCTCCGCAGAGGGATGTAGAATTTTGTATAGAAACTAGTACCGGGGGTGGCACCTATTTCGGTGACACCGTATTGCATGGCACCAGCAGAGTTGAAGGAATTAAAGGTACAGTTAAATGATTTGTATTCTCGAGATTTTATCCGACCTAGTACATCGCTGTGGGGAACATCGACAATTTTTACAAAGAAAAAAAATAAAACGTTGAGATTATGTGTGGATTACCAATTATTGAATTCAGTAACGATTAAGAATAAGTATATGTTACCCAGAATAGATGATTTGTTTGATCAGTTGAGGGGTTCAACTTGTTTCTCCAAGATTAATCTTCGGTCGGGATACCATCAATTGAGAATTCAGGATGAGCATATTCCCAAGACTGCATTTCGTACCCGGTATGGTCACTTCAAGTTTGTGGTTATACCATTTGGGTTGACGAATGCTCCTACAGTGTTTATGAACTTGATGAATAGGGTTTTCCGACTATTTCTGGATTGGTTCGTAGTAGTGTTCAGTAATGATATTTTGATTTATTTTTATAATAAACATGAACACGAGCAACATTTGAGAGCAGTATTGCAGACACTTTAGGATCACAAGTTGTATGCTAAGGCTAGCAAATGTGAATTTTGGTTGTCCGAGGTGATGTTTTTGGGGCATGTGGTTTCTCGGCAAGAAATTGCAATGGATCCATCTAAGGTTTCGGCTGTAATGGATTGGGCGTGACCATGGTCTGTTTTTTAAATCCGTAGTTTCTTGGGATTTGCTGGTTATTACCGTCGATTTATTCAGGATTTCTCTCGATTGGCGGGCCTATTGATTCAGTTAACTCGAAAATGTGCGAAATTTGAATGGGATGATGGTTGCGAGCATGCTTTTAATAAATTAAAGAGGAGGTTGACTGAGGCTCCGATGTTGATAATACCTGAACGTGGAGAGGGATATTCGGTGTATTGTGATGCTTCATGTGAAAGTTTATGGTGCGTATTAATGCAGAATGAGCAGGTGGTAGCGTATGGGTCTAGGCAATTGAAGCCGCACGAGAAGAATTACCGTACGCATGATTTAGAGTTGGCCGCGGTGGTTTTTACCTTGAAGACGTGGCAGCATTATCTATATGGGGAACAGTTTAATGTGTATTCAGATCACAAGAGTTTGAAGTATTTGTTTATTCAACGTGATTTGAATATGAGGTAAAGAAGATTGATGGAGTACCTGGAGGATTATGACTTTGGTCTTCATTATCATCCAGGGAAGGCTAACGTGGTGGTTGATACTTTGAGCAGAAAGTCACAAAATTTGGCAGCAGCAATGATTCATTCTCAATGGCGTCTTCTGGAAGATGTTGGTGAGTTTGAATTTTGGTGGGAAGATGACGAGGAAGATGGCACTATGTACTCTAGCGCAAATTGTTTACAAGTGGTGCCGATGTTAGCGACACGAGTGATTGAAGCCCAACAGAGGGACCAGCATTGTCAGAATATGAAATATTATCTGTCTTCAGGACAGGAAGCAGAAGGTTGGAGTCTATCCACAGACGGACATTTGAAACTGAGAGATAAGATTTTTGTGCCCGATGCGGATGGAATCAGAGAAGAAGTACTCCGGGAGTTTCATCATTCTAGATTTGCTGTGCATCCCGTAAGGACTAAGATGTATAAACACTTGGGACGACAATACTGGTCAAGTGGTATGAAGAAGAATGTGGCAGAATTTGTGTCTCATTACCTGACCTGTCAGCAAGTGAAGGCCGAGCACCAGAGGCCGGCTGAATTTTTACAGCCATTGCTCGTGGCACAATGGAAGTGGGATTATGTGACCATAGACTTTGTGACGGGGTTGCCTAGAACTAGAAGAAGGCATAACGCTATTTGGGTAATTGTGGACCGATTGATAAAGTCGACTCATTTTCTACCCGTGAGGAATAAGGATTCCATGGAGGAGCGGTGTCAGCTCTATATTCAGGAGATAATTCAGTTGCATGGGACATCGCTATCGATTATGTCAGACCGAGATCCGGTATTCACGGCTTAGTTTTGGCAAAACAGATGGGCAATCTGAGCGGACGATTCAGATTTTGGAGGACATCTTGAGATCCTGCGTGCTAACTTTAGGGGAGAATTGGGAAAGCCATCTACCATTGGTGGAATTTATGTACAACAACAGTTATCAAACAAGCATTGGTATGGCTCTTTATGAAACTTTATATGGGCGACCTTGCAGATCTCCGTTGCGCTGGGCGGAAGCCGGAGAACCTGTAACGGTTGGTCCTGACTTGGTGAGACAGGCATCAGAGAAGATTCAAGTTATTTGGCAGAGACTTTTGACGACCCAGAGTAGACAGAAAAGTTAAGCTGATAAACAGAGGCGGCCGTTGGAGTTTAAGGTCCGTGATTTTGTATTTTTAAAAATTTCACCAAGGTAAGGTGTGGTACGTTTCCCCATGATATATTGGACATTTTGAGATTGTGTTTAAAATTGGTGAGGTGGCGTATCGGTTAACGCTTCCTCCACAATTAGCTTGGGTTCATAATGTATTCCACGTTTCTATACTCCGGAATTATATACCGGACCCTTCTCATGTTGTTAGTTGAGAAGAATTGGACATTGAGGAGGACATGACTATACAGAATCTGCCAATTCGGATCGAAAACAGGTGTGAACAGATTTTGCTTGGCAAGACTATTCCGTTGGTTCATGTGTTGTAGCGACACCGTGAAGTCGAGGAGTCCGCATGGGAACGTGAGTAGGTGATGAGAGTAAGACACCCATCTTTACTGTATTGTAAATTTCGAGGACGAAATTTTTACAAAGGTGAGAGTATGTAATACCTGGTATTTTAATATGGGATATTTTTGTATTATTTTGGATAAATGAAATATTTAAATTGAGTTTAAATGGATTATCATATTTTTCCTGAGCTGAGTTGAGCCCAAAGTGATATTGGGTTGGACAAAGTGGGCATAGGGCCTCAGTATTTTTTCTTTCCTTTCCTTTCTTTTCTTTTCTTTTCTTTCCCAGTTTTCTTTTCCTTCTTTTGTTTCAGTCGACCCAGAGAGAGAGAGAGAGGAAAGAGAAGAGAGAGAGAAGAGAGAGAGAGAGATTCAAGGCCGGAAGTTGGTCGATCTTGGGAGATCTCGATGCAGTGATCATCGTGGTGTGCTCCGTTTTACGAGATTCGAAGCGAGGAGAAAAAAATTAGAGTTTGAAGTTCGGAGTTCAAAGTGGTTTTTTTCATTTTTCTCTATTTCTCTTCAAATTCGAGGTAGATGGGACTTAGATTTGAGTTCTAAATGTCGTAGGGATCGTTTTGATGTATATATGTGCATGTTTTGATGAGTCGTGGATGAAGTGATACATATGTATGTATATATATAGTTCTGTGTATATATATGCATAAATGTTGATAGATCTCGCATGTTTTCGAGTAATTCTTGAAAATGAAGTTATAGAATCATGATATGAAAGTATTTGAGTGTTTTTGGTTGAATTTTGGGTTGAATTGGGGCTTGGATCGAATGGATTTGAGGTTGGGTTGAAGTGGAACAACCTAGCCCGTGTTTCTGGTCTCGGGCGTCCGGACGGTCAGATGGAGCATCTGGACGGCCAAGAGCTGTTTTGTGCTATTTTGCTTCTTTTGATCCCCGGATGCATGTTTAGACCCCCGAGTATATATATATGTGTTTTCTAAGTATAAAATAGGCTCCAAATCAGGAATGAGATATATATGGATGTGAATATGTTTTAATATTGAGTTAATATTTAAATTCCATGATTGAGTATATCATGTGCATTGAGATTGGGTTGGTTTCATCTTGTGAAAATGATGTGTACGGATTGGCCGAGAGTGCCATAGATTGTGACGTGCCGAGGCATGATTGTTATATATATTTATTAAATTGATAAAATTGAGAAAATGAATTGTTGTAACACCAGATGATCGCCAGAATTTATAAAACGTGACTAGATCTTAGTCATGTGGAGTTAGGACGTTAATATGGATTCATGGATTGAATATTTTCCCAGATTGCAGCCGGTTACCTGCTTGAGATAGCTGATGCTTGCTTGAGATAGGTAAATGCCTGACTAGAGGTGTAACTCGGTTATCTAGTGGAAGGGTCAGGGAGTGTAACACGGAGTCCCTGAGTCTTACACCTGTGGCGATGTAACTCGGTTCCCCACAGGAATATGAGATATATACATATATATATGCGTTGCCGTGACCGCTGAAACGGTGTGCTTGACGGCCACGCGTGTTTTGGCTGAAAGCCTTACTAAGTGTCACCCGTCCTAGGATAAGGTTAGAGGTAGATGGAGAAACAGGATGCATGGCTATGGCATTTCATTTTATTGCTTTGCATGAGGTATGCATATTTATTTTATGTGGTTGTGTATATGCGTTATATGTTATGTATATACACTGGTGCACACTCGCACTGTCCTACCTACTGGGGTAGTTAACTCTCCCCATCCACATTACAGATGATACCAGGAGGTAAGGCAGTGAGCATCCTAAATTGAGTTGACTAACGGATGGACCTAGAGAATTACTTTATATTATATGAGATTATTGTATTATATTTATGCAACCCGGATTGTGGGTTCCATTGATTATGAGAGTTGAAACTGTACGTTGATGTATGTTGTATATTTATTTTAATATGGAAATTTGGGACGAATATAGTTGCTCTGATAAATGTTATTGTATTACGACTTGACCTTAGTGTAGGATTTTATTTGTTTTTATTAGTCTCTATTTTTCTATACCATCCGTCCCGGACAATTTAAGTTAGAGGCATGACGATTTCTATAAATCACTAAGGCTCCATTTAGGAACTCAGTTTTTTTGTAGCCAGCTACTCAGCTTTTTTTATCTTTTTCTATAATTACTAAATTTACCCTCCTACATTTTAAATTTCTTTTAAACTATAAAGGGCAAAACTGTCAAATTATACCTCTAAAAAAAGCTAGCTACTAAAAAGTTAACTTTTTTCCTTTCCCAAACACAAAAAAAAAAAACTGAGTAACTGACTTCCCAAACTAAATCTAAGACTCTCTATTACACATTCTCATTTGTACTATATTCAAAAAATTTTACTATTTCACTACAAAAATAAAAAATTTGAAAGGAGGTTAACCAAGTGCCTAAATGTTTTTGATAATCATATTCTTCGAGTCGAAACCTTTCAAACGAGTATCATTATTGCTATTTTATGCTAACTTTTTTGAATATGTGAGAACGGATTTGGAAAACTATTCCTACGGTTTTGCTATGATCGTATAAAAGTCACACATTTTTTACATAAATATGTGACAACGGATCCAAAAAATCGTTCTCATGGTTTCTTTCTCTTACTTTTTACCACAAAAATCCAAAAGTATCACTATTTTTCTCTAAAAAATTCTATTTGAAACACTAAATACCAAACGCCTAAAATTAACTCAAACCATATTTTTTTATATTTTTTCTTATTTTTTACCACTCCTAACGCACACAAAATAAAATTTGATAAAATATAAATTTTTAGTAATTATATAAGAGTCTAATTTTAATCAACTGTATCAATTCATTAAAACTCACACAAACCTACGTCTAATACAAAAAGAAAGAACCGAGCTTTTTTTTTCTCCTAATTTTCATTCCTTCATGATAGACTCTAATATTAATCTCCATGTTTTTTCTTTGTTTTTTTTTTCCTAATAAATTTTTGAATTAAATACTCACTCACTTCTCACTTTTTGTATCACGTCCAGTAGATAGTCATAATTCGACCTTTTATTTTTTTATATACAAAATTACTAAGGTTGTAGCATAAGTCTATGACTTGCCTATTGGTCTACTAAAGTTGTAAAATTTTATATATTTTAAACTTATTAAATTTAGAAACACAAATAAATAAGTATTGTTAGAGTTGGATCCGTCCGTTACTTAACACTGTTTGGGTGCCAACAAATAAAATAAAATAAAATAAATTACTAATAATTTTTATAAATTACTAAAACTCTCTATTATATATTCTTATTTTTATTTTATTCAAAAAATTTTAATATTTCACAAAGAAATAAAAAATCCGAAATAAGGTTAATCGAGTGCGTAAATTTTTTTTGACAAACATATTTTTGAGTCGAAAATTTTCAAACAAATACCATTGTAGCTATTTTATAGTAATTTTTTTGAATTCATTAGAACGGATTTGAAAAATTATTTTCACAGTTTTAACACTATAGTATAAAAATCAAAAATTTTTAACATAAATTCGTGTAAAAAACCATTTTAACGATTCCTCTCTCTTACCATTTTATCACAAAAATCTCAAAGTATCACTATTATTCTCAAAAAACTCTATTTAAAATACTAAATGCTAAATACCTAAAATTAACTTAAACTATATATATATATATATTTTTTTTTTTATCACTTCAAATGATACCTTGATAAAACAGCTAAAGCAACCCTCATGAATTCTGTGGTCATTCCAACGTTAATAAATCATTTTCTCTTTCTTTATAACAGAAATTTCTCGCAAACTCTTCCCTAGTTTTGGAAAAATCTCCCTTGAGGTGAAAAATTCGAGTTTCAGAGGTTATATTAGAAAAATTCAATGCAAGAATTGCAATGATAAATAAAAGATTGAGATTTATATTTAATTCAATAATTTTAATTTAATTTAATTAAAATTATTTTTAAAATAAAAATAAAAATTTTAAAATATCTAATTGAAGCACAATCACATCGCATATCATTATAATACAAATAAATTTCAACCCTTTAACCTTTACAGTTGAACTTTTCATTGTAATATGCTGAAACTTGAAAAATTGTAAAAAATGGATGCTGATTGGACAAGTAGGTGATGGTCATTAAATAAACACTAATAATCATTAGTACTTTTAAACACGAGCCCTAGAGTTACGTATACATGTATCAAATCGCTTTTAAGTGCTTTCTAATATAGATTTGGGATGACGTTTGGCTCCTTAAATATTCGATTTTTTTTTTTGTTTTACAGATGTTTTAAACAGTATTTTGAGAAAAACAGTGAATAAGAAATAATTTAGAAATGTACCGTTAATGAGAAACTGCGATATGATACCGCGGTTATTCAATTAAAGAACTGCCATGTCAAAACGTGGTTGTTAAAGGAGATAAGAATTTTTTACAAAATGAAGAACCGCTATTTGAGACCGCGATTTTCTAATCACTCACCCGAAGAAATTGATCGAAGCTCGTCTGAAAGTCTCTCTCTTCTTTCGTGAAAATTAAAAGCCCTGGTATAGCAGGAGTGCAGTGC
>JAVXUM010000023.1:9077594-9099460 GCA_035590655.1 Pouteria glomerata
TGGCCGTTTGAAGTTTGGTCATGTAAATATCAAAAAAATACATGAAATCAACAAAAAATTCACCTAAACTGAACACTTAAGCACAAAGTTTTGGCCACTCAAAGTTTGGTCACGTAGATCTAAAAAAAATACTTGAAATCAACAAAAGAAATTACCTAAATTGGACACTCGAGCACAAAGTTATGGCCGTTCAAAGTTTGGTCACGTAGATCTCAAGACAATACATGAAATCAACAAAAAATTTCAACTAAATCAGACACCCGAGCACAAAGTTATGGCTGTTTAAAGTTTGCCTATGTAGATGTCAGAAAAATACACGAAATAAAAAAAAAAAATTCACTTAAATCAGACATCTAAGCACAAATTCATGGCCGTTCGAAGTTTTGGTCATGCAGATCTCAAAAAAATACACGAAATCGATAAACAATTCACCCAAATCAGACATCCAAGCTCAGTTTTATGGCAGCTCAGCGTTTGGTCACGTAGATCTCAAAAAATACATGAAATCAAAAAAAAAAATTTCTTGTACACTGAACACCGGAACATAAAGTTATGGCTGTTCGAAGTTTGGTCGCAAAGATCTCAACAAAATACCCAAAATCAAAAAATAATTCTCCTAAATCGAACACCCGAGCATAAATTCATGGCCATTTGAAGTTTGGGCACGTAGATCTCAGAAAAATACACGAAATCAAATAAACAATTCACCTAAACCGGACACCCAAGCACAAAGTTATGTCCCTCCGAAGTTTGGTCACGTAAATCTCAAAAAAAAAATACATGAAATTAGAGAAATATTAACCAAAATTGGACACTCGAGCACAATGTTATGGTCGTTCGAAGTTTGGTCACGCTCAAAAAAATACTTGAAATTTACAAAAAATTTCACCTAAATCGGACATCCGAGCACAATGTTATGGCCGTTCGAAGTTTGGTCACGTAGATCTCAAAAAATACACGAAATTGGCAAAAAGTTAACCTAAATCGGACACCCGAGCATAATGTTATGATCGTTTGGAGTTTGGCCATGCAAATCTCAAAAAATACTTGAAATAAAAAAAGAACGTTCTTCTAATTCGGACAGCCGAACACAAATTCATGGCCATTCGAAGTTTGGTCACGAAGATCTCACAAAAATACATGAAATCACAAAAACTATTCAGCTAAATCGGACACCTGAGCATAAAGTTATGGCCATTTGAAGTTTGGTCATGTAGATCTCAAAAAAATACACTAAATCAACTAAAAATTCACCTAAATCAAGCATCTGAGCACATAGTTATGGTCGTTTGAAATTTGGACACGTGGATCTTAAAAAAATACACGAAATCAAAAAACCAAATTTGCCTAAACCGCACACCTGAGCACAAAGTCATGGTTGTTCGAAGTTTTGCCCCGAAGATGTCAAAACAATACATAAAATCAAAAAGAAACTCACCTAAATTGGACATCCAAGCACAAAGTTATGGTCATTCGAAGCTTGTTGATGTAGATCTTAAAAAAATACATGAAATTAGAAAAAAAATTTACCCAAATTAGATACCCGAGCACAAAGTTATGGCTGTTCGAAGTTTGGACACGTAGATACCAAAAAAAATCATGTGATCAACAAAAAATTCACCTAAATCGGACACCTAAGCACAAAGTTATACCATTCAATTTTGGTCATGTAGATCTAAAAAATACACAAAATCAACTAACAATTCAATTTAATCAGACATCCGAGCATAAGGCTATGGCTATTTGAATTTTAGGCACGTAAATCATAAAAAAATGCATTAAATCAACAAAAAATTCACATAAAACGGACCTCCGAGCACAAAGTTATGGTCGTTCGAAGTTTGGTCATGTAGATCTTAAAAAAATACACGAAATTAACTAAAAATTCAACTAAATTAGACATCCGAACACAAGATTATGGCCGTTTGAAGTGTAATACCCTAGATTTTTAGATGAATGTGTACGATAAACCTTACATGGTTTAGTGCCGACTCGTGTTCCAAGCTAAGGGATGGTTCGATAAGTTAGTTTCGCTTAAAGGAGATGGCATTAAGAACATGTTTAAAGCCTAAAATCTATTAAGTCCATTTTGGTATAATGTTTACGAGTTTAAAATTCCTAATGGTCTAAATTAGTTTAAGCGATTAAAGAATTAGTTCTAAATGGTAGAAGGAGGAGGTTATTTTGCTTCAAGGGTTAGAAATTTAACTTACGTGTAAAGAGAATCAATTTTTTTAAGAGTAGGAAAATAATTGTGTGCTTGATAGAATGATATGGATCATTAGAAGTAATTTAGAATTGAGCATAGTTTAGAAAGGGAGAAGTTAGCAACATGCTTGGATTGAAAGTAAACTAAGCTAACCTTGGTTCAAAGCTTGGTAGATTGAAACCTATGGCTACCCATCTTAGTCTAAGTGCTTGGAATTAACCTAGATTAATTGTTAAGTATGATAATGGACTAAATTGGAATTTAAATTAAAAGAGATGGTTATTTAGGTATTAGGGACCATTTAGGTATTAAGTGTAATGAAAAAGAGTGTTATTTTGTTTTAGGAAAGAAAAAGTAATTTGAATTCAAGTGTTAACACTAAATAATTGTTATTGAAGTGAAAAAGGGAGAAATTGGTAGAAAAGGCCGGCCATGTGAGGAAATGGCATTCAACTTTGACCAAATGGAAGGAATTTAATTTTGACTAACCTAGGTACTATTAGAGGAAGCCACTTGGCCGGCCATGAAGCTTGAGGAGGAAAAGTTATTTGGGTGGAAAAGTCTTTGCCGAACAAAGCTAGTTTGTGAAGTTGTTTTGTTGTTTTCTCAAGTTTGTCATGTAGTAGAAGAAAATTGTTTAATTTTGACTTAGTTCATTACCTTAATTTTGATCACAATATATATATATATATAAGCCAAGTGATGACTTGGAAGGACCTTTGAACCGGCCATAGGGGAGGAGGGATGAGAAGTAATTTGGTTGAAGGTTGTTGGCTGAATGAAGATTTTACATATAGCTTCCATTGTTGTTTTCTTTAAATTGTCATTTAGTGGAAATAGAGTCAAAGTTGATAAAGAAGTGGAACCCATAGATTTAATTAAGGGTTTAGGTGTGTATACTTAGGTGTATGGAGGAATTAAGGCTATATTTGGTACGTGGAAATAGAATAGAATGAAATGGAATCCATTCTCATTTTAGCTTATTCTCATGTTTGGTATTAAAAAATTAAGTTAGAATGTTATTTCATGGGAATAGCCATTCTCACATTAAGTGAGAAAAGACATTTCATAATTTAACTGATGGAATAGCCATTTCGTTAACATCAAAATTTAATCCAAAAAGTGAAAAAATAAAAAATAAAAAAAACAACTCCTTTATAATAAAAAAAAATTTCTCAATTACTTCATTGGATTATAAAATGACCGTTTTACCCATTGACCTTATTTTCAAACTAGATTTGAATCCCGGCTATAAAATGACTGTTTTAAGCCTAGGCCTTTTTTTTTTTTTAATTCATATTTTGGACTTCTGAAAGGCTAATAAAAATATTCCATTGACATCAAAATTTGACACAAAAATTGAAAAAATAAAAAATAAAAAAAAGAAACTACTTTATAATAAAAATTTTTTCTCAATTACTCCATTAGGTTGTAAAATGACTATTTTATCTTTTGGCCTTATTTTTGAGCTAGATTCGAACATTGGCTATAAAATGATTGTTTTAACCCTAAATCCATTTTTGTTTTCAAATTTAAATTTTGGACTTTTGAAATGCTAATAAAAATATTCTTTTATAATACTTAATAACTACGCAAATTTTGATCTAATCCAAACTCAAGTTATAAAATTTCAAATTTAACCCTGGGTTTGTTTTTGTCCAAATTTATATTTTAGGCTTCCCAAAATATTAAAAAATATTTATTGATGTGTTTCTTGATAACTAATAAAATTTCATCTCAATGTGAACTCAAACTGTAAAATGATTATATTACCCCTGGGTCATTTTTTTGTTCAAATTCATATTCTAAACTATCTAAAATGAGAGAAAAATATTCTTAGCATATTTCTTAATAGTTAAACAAATTTCAATCTGATCTAAATTTAGATTATAAAATAACTAGTTTGCCCCCTGGGCTTGTTTGGGGGGCCAAATTTATATTTTAGCCATTTCAAAAGGTTAAAAAATATTTATTGACATATTTCTTAATAGTTAAGAAAAATTTAGCCCAATTTGAACATAAATTGTAAAATAACCATTTTACCCCTAGCTCCTTTTTTTTTTTAATTCAAATTTGCGTTTCGAAAATAAAATTTATTTTTATAGTTTTTTTAAAAAATAATGTTAGTAGTTTTTATTATATTTCATTATATTTAAAATATGTAAGCAAATTATGAAAACTTAAATGTCTCTTTTATTCCCATTATTTTCATGTTAGCATCCAAATAAAGGAATGGAATGAGCATTCCATTCTAATTCCATTCTTACCATTTTTCCATTCTCACCTTTTATTTCATTTCATTTTATTTCATTCTCACGTACCAAACATAGTCTCAGAGGAATGAAGTGACAATTCATACACATGGAATAAATCAATGTGTGTGCACGAACCTAGTGCGTGCGCATAGGAAAGAAGACAGGTGTGCATGAAGCCACCCCAACCTCCAACTCAGGAGGTGTTTGGTGTGATAAAAAATAAGATAAAATGAGATAAATTGTGAATTCGTAATGCGTGTAGTGAGATAAGTTTTAAAAATTTTCAGAAATTTTCATAATTTTTCAGTGTTTTTCCTCATGCCAAACACCCAAACTTACACTCTATTATAAATAGAATCGAATTTAAAAACCAAGCATTTGAGTTAACCCATGCACCATACAACTCATATCAATATCATCACATCAAACCATAATCATATGCATTAAAATTAAATAATTTCAACAAAGATACGAGTCATCAAAGTGGTTGTATGTGACCACCCATATTATGTATTATAAGAATAAAAAGCATTTTGTGCCTTGTAAAGTTTCACGAGGCACATTAGGTTCAACTCAATTTGAAGCCTTATTTTGTAACATTAATTATCTTTTTACTCTTGCATTATTTATTATAGTCGCTTTACGTTTGGCTCTGAATGAGATAAGTTGAATGTTGACTTCATGTGATTGAATGCGATATTATTTATATTTCTAAATTACAAGATTCAGAGTGTGATAGATGGTTAAACTCATAAATTTAATGAATCATGTTAAATAGTGCAATTTTTATAAACATCCAATTAACGTTATAAATGAGTGAAGTTAAAGAAGCAATAACGTAGTCAAATTTGATTAAAAAAATTGTATTTGTTAAAAAACGCCCCATGGACAGCCCTTAAGAACCAATGAAAATATGTCATATAATAATATTTTACACTTTTTCTTTGCATAGCTTCATCAAAATACAAGATATTACTACGTGATATGTATTTATTAATTCTTAATAAGTGTTCTCGGGGACAGAGTTTTAAAAAAATTATCACACTTCAAAATGTGTTTAAATTGATTTGTTTATACCTCTCTACACATTCATAAAATGTATTTCAATTAAACTAATCAAATAAATTGATTCAAAATAATTTGAATTTTTTAAAAAATAATCAATTTTAAATTATACTCAATGCTAGTCTTATTGCATAATGAATTGATTTGCCAATTCAGTTTGAATCCGCAACCTTGCTTCAATTGGTGCAGATTTTGTTGTTGGACTACCCTCGTGTATCGTGCAAGCATAACTAGCTAAATACATGTTAATCATGGGGGTATTTGAAGTGATAAAAAGTGAGATAAAATGAGATAATTTATGAGTTCGTAATTCGTGCAGTGAGATAAAAAGTGAATAACTTTTAGAGATTTTCAGAAATTTTCAGAGATTTTCATCAAACCAAACAACCCCATATAAACAATTGCAAATGAATCAAGCATCCATTATGTTGCTTGCGAACAAATTCATTTATATTCATTTGATAAAATAAATGAACAAACTTGGGCACAACTTTGACACAATTCGAAGGTCAATAAATGAAAAAAAGTGAATTTAGCTCAACAAACCCTTCAAAAAAGAGTTTAGCTTAACAATGTAAGTATTCATGAATATGCTTATTTACCATTCGCAACCATACACTAACCAACAAGAAGATATGTTAATGAACATAAAAGAATATTCATTTAAGCATGAAGTATTTGATTCTTTGTATATTAATTAATAACTTGTTTATCAAATTGGAAAAACTTGTTTGCTCGTTAAGAGGCGTTTGTAATGCTGTTGTCCTTTTATTTATATTTATCTATTTATTTTTTATATTTTTTTATCTTTTGTTACTTTTTTTGTCAAATAAAAACTGAAATTGCATTTAGAAATATAGTTTTATTAAAAATTATTAATTTTTTATTTTAAAAAAATATTTTACTAATTTTTAAAAAATTAATTGAATTTGATAAGATATGATTTATATTAATTTAATTTAATCAATTAGATTAATAAATTAAGTTATTTATTAAAAATCATTTAATTCAATATGGATAAATATATTAAATTGTATTTTAATTATATTATTTATTGAAAATAATTGAATGAAATATAATTACTATATTATTTAATTCAGTAAATATAAAATATATTAATTGTAATTTAAATATATTATTTATTAAAAACTATTTAGTAAAATATATTTCATATTAAATAAATAATTAAATTAGATTTATTAGTAAATTAAATCAAATTATTTAATTTAAGATTAATTAATTTAATTTAATTAATTATTAAATTAATTTAATAAAATATATTTTATATAAATTAAATTAATTAAATTCTAAATAATTTAATTTAATTATGATATTTATTTAATAATAATTAATTACTAAATCTAATTAAATTGATTATTATATTAAATTAAATTAAATTAATTTTCTTTTTTACTAAAAATAATTTACTAACATATTTTATTTAATTTAGTAATTAATGTAATTTAATTACTTATTAGTAAATAATTATTTTATATAAATTATAATAATTATTAAATTAAATTAAATTAATTATGATTTCAAATAATTTAATAATAATGAATTATTAAATTAAATTAAATTAAATTGATTATTATGTTAAATTAAATGAATTATTAAATTAAATTTAATTAATTAATTTAGTTTTGTTATTTATTAAAAATAATTTAATAATTTGTATTACATGTTAATTTATATAATTAATTTAATTAATTGAATTTAATTACATTATTTATTAAAATAATTTATTTAAATAAAATATTTGAATAAAATAATTTATTTTAATATGATGTAACAAAAATGGAGAAAGTTTTAAAATTGATAAAATATTTACAACAGAAAAAAACAGAATGAAAATATTTTTTTATTTACATTTTTCTTTTTAAGTTTTTAGTTTTTTTGAAACAAAAAAATATAAACAAATTTAATAAATATGTTTCTGTTGCAAGTTTATAAAATTTTGAAAACATAAATAAAAAAAATAAAAAATAAAAATATTATCCAACAGGACCTAAGTATACTAATTATCAAGTTTGATTAGAAACTTACAAGCGTACTTGTCTACACACTCACATGTAAACTCGACAAAAACTTATGACATAATTCTTTATTGTAATAGAACCAAGTTCAAGTTTGTTTATAAATTAGTTGGCTGAGCTCAAACACAACATTTCAATTTCACAAATAAACCTAACAAATAAGTTAGAATATGCTAACAACCAATTCCACAAGATCCGTTTGCAAACCTGGTGGCATATAGCTTAGTTTAGGCACGTCTGGTGTCCAACAAAATAAAAAAAAATAATAATACAAAATTTTACAAATATAAAATCTGAAACAAAGCCCAAAACTATAAAATTTAAATTTTTTATTCACTGTACAAAGTTCGAAACATTAACTTTTTATTTTACAAAACTCTAAACAAAGCCTTTATTACAAACGATGCTAAATTTTTCAAGTTTTCACTAATTTCTATGCATTGTAACCAACGAACCTTAAGGAGCCAACCAAGAGCTTAAAAGTAATTCCTGAATGGTTCTTAGAACATTCAATTGACATGTACATCCACGGCCCAAATTAGTTCCCATTCTAGCGGTGTCACTGACCTGGTTGTTCCCCTCCACCACCAAGCATCAAACTCACATGCATGTGGTAGGAGCTAGCAAGCAAGTTCGAACACATTCTGTGACCACAGCCAGAAATTCATCAACATTTTCACACCATCTTAAAATTCCAATTCAATCAAAATTTCCCCCCTCAAAAAAAAAAAAAAAAAAAAAAAAAAACAAGATCCGCAAATTTCACGGTCATGATCAAGCCATCTAAGACCAGCAGCTGGGACCCACAAGCATAGAGACCCACTAGAAGGGCAGATTCAGATCCTTTCAAAGTGGGGACCAAAAAAAAAAAAAAAAAGGGAAAAGAAAAAACCACTCAATTCAAATAGAGTGTTTTGGAAAAAATCAGAACGAAAAATCCAAGCCACCAGTACGAGTGGTTCTTATTGCAGCTTTGAACTCTGCCTCAAAACACCAACCAAATAAAAAACCCAAGGCCCTCAAAGCTGCAACACTGCAAAAAAAAAAATTTAGTATTATCTCTTCACAACAACAAAAGAAACAGCAGCATCTAGCCAAACAAACAAGTCACATAAAAACTTCAAGAAACCAAAGAGAAGAACTTTCTTTTGGGGTTCTTCAATGGCTACTTCAATTTCTGCAACCGGGTTCAAGGGAGGGCTGTCTTCATCCTTCCATGGAAGCTGGGGAACATCCGTTCTCGGGGAGGACTACGCCATGCTAGCCAAGTCAGTCCCAACCCACGTCCGGGTTGGGAAGCCGGTGAGAGCGCAACCTGTGATGAAAAATGTCAACGAAGGCAAGGGGCTGTTTGCTCCGATCGTCGTTCTGACACGAAACATCATCGGAAAGAGGCGGTTCAATCAGCTCCGAGGCAAGGCAATTGCTCTGCACTCTCAGGTACTTGTCCCCTCCAGCCCTTCCAATCGTCCTGTAGATATGTGTATATATATATATATATTATTGGGTGGTCTTAGACTCTCTCAATTTCAGAAATTACCTCAAAAGATGAATTTTTTTTTTTTGCACTTATAAATTGACCACCACAATTAATGTGGGAATACTCAACAATCTGTTCCTTTATACAGTGGCCTTGAGTGTCAGGGAGACCAATAACCCATTTCTCTAAGTGGACTAAGGTAAAAGGTAAATTTAGATTCTGATACCGGTGTTGAGTGGTCTTCGTCTATCTCAACCCCAAAGCTGTCCTACACACTCATGAATTGATCACCAATCCTTTTTCATAACCGATGGAAAAACACCCAACGTATATATATAAATATATATATATATATAGATAAATAGATTATAGACAAGAGTATCAATGTCAGTGTGTTGTTAAATACTCAGGTGATTACCGAATTCTGCAAATCAATAGGAGCAGATGCAAAGCAAAGACAAGGGCTGATTCGACTGGCGAAGAAGAATGGAGAGAAACTCGGATTTCTTGCTTGATGAGAAGATCTAGCAATTATCCCTTTGTTGAGAACCTGAGAAATGTCATTTAGTTTATAGTTTTAAGGACTTCTCCAAACAGATACTTCGTTAATTGGCATGCGAACCAGATGTATCTATTCCTTGTTCTTGCACTCTACATCCTGCAGTTTAGCTGTAATACTATTTTGTTTTCATGGCGATCTGTGAATAAGTCATTTTTTTTAATGTGATTTTTTTTTCACCGAATTTTGACTTTCGTTTTGGTACTCTTTAACATGTAATCATATTCGTAAAAAAAGGGGTAATAACTATACGAGATTAATAACTGATTAGGTCAAAACACGTTAATACAACATTTTTGTATTGGTAATATTATCCTTTTTGGTTAACTAAATTAAATGAATTCATCTGTTTGTTCTCTCTCCCGTCTTTAAAGTGTGTTTGGATTGAGAATTTAGTGAAAATATTAAAAAATGGAAGAGAAAGAGATAGGTAAAAGAGTAAGCAAATATAAAATTTCAAATATATATTCTTATCTAGACAAATTAGAAAATTATAATAAATAGAAGGTATAGTTTTAAAGATTTCTTCAAATAGAATTCTAACGACTGCATCACAGTAACTAAAATATACGATTAGTTGAGGATTTAAGATTTTGAGTAAAGGGGTTAACATAAAAAATTTTGTATTGAATAGAGAGTAAAGTAAAATTTTATAAATTTTGGAGGGTCATATCCTATATTCTATAAAAAAAAAAAATCTTAAAATCTATTAGAGTGTTAAAGAACTTTCAAAATTTAAGAGAGGCAAAACACTAAATTATATTAAAAAAATCTTAAAATTTATCAAGGTATTAAAAGAGTTTTAAAACTTAAAAGGGCCATGGCCCACACTCATCCCCCTTAGGATTGCCCCTGCACACACGATAATTCAAGAAACTAACTGATCACACCCGGGGTGAAAAACATGTCGAACATGGTGACTATCAATAACTCTTTTATTCTCGAATTTCTTATAATCGAGGCATAAGCTAATCACGTTCAAATATAGTCAATTACATAAACTCTATCCTAAATCAGAGCTAAACATAAAACTAGAGCAAATATTGAACCATAGACCCAAAATATATACAAGCAATCTCAGTTACCAATTAGACACAAACTCCCAAAATAATAAATAAGGTTCTCTTGACTCATATAACCTAATTTTAAGTAGTATATCTGTATAGTAAAACATGATAGTTTTTAAAATATTTATTTCATAAACTAAGATCCAGTAATTAAGAATTACTTCTTTTTTTTTTTTTTTTTTTTTTTTTTTTTTCATTTAACGTTTGAGATCATTTTTATATTTTTAATTTCCCGTTGAATTCTTATTGTAGTGGATCTCTCTATCATTTATTTCACAAAATAGTTTGAACATTTTAAATTTTACTATATTTCAAGGGTAAAAATCATATACAAATCAAAATTGCTTACTTTAATTTGCCTCAATTATGATTTCTAGAAAATTGAACCTTCTAAATTAAAGTACCATAATTTGTATTTTCTTTTATGATATTTATCAAAAATTAATTGAAGAGAGACCAAAACACATGTAATATCTGTTAGGATCTAAAGTTTTGGAAAAAAATTAAAACTTATGAATTATCATAGTTTTTTCAATTTAAACTTTTTGCTCAAAATTTTAACTATTTAAGAAAGTTAATACTAATTTTGTTTAGAGTAATATAAGCACGAGTTATTACTAATAAATATATATAAAACATCTCATACTAAATGTTAACAATAGTTATTAGTTTGTATTCGTAATTAACAAATTAGTGAATAAAATAAGGATTTTAAATTCATCCTTCTACCTAAAGCGTTGAGGGTGTAGATTTGAAAGTTTTTAAGTGTCAAATTTACAAAGATCAAATAGCCAAGCTTTACTTACTTAGAAAAAAAAAAAAAAACGTAATGATGCTTTAGGGACATTTTCCAAAAAGTTTCAAGCAAAACGATGTTCATACCAACAAACTAACGAACGACATTTTTTTTTTTAATTATTTTTACACAATTTTAATGTGGTGATAATTTATAAGTAAATAGTGATATTTCACTAAGAATTGTGGCATCAAGGTAGCATTATCTAAATCAAGTCGATTTAATCACCCAAAAGACTAGCTTCAGTCATTATGCATTGAACAGGCAACGGCTGATCTTCAGCAAATAGGCTCTGTTTGGAGTGTTAAAAAACTCCAGAAAATAAAATAAATCCTCAACAACCTCTATAAATCACAAAAACTCTATTACACATTCTCACTTTTACATTATTCAAAAAATTTCAATATTTCACTAAAAGAAATAAAAAATCTAAAAAAAGATTAACCGAATGGATAAATTTTTTTGACAATCATATTCTTTGAGTTGAAATTTTCAAACGAGTACCATTGTCACTATTTTATATTAATTTTTTTGAATCCGTGAAAACAGATTTAAAAAACTTTTTCCATAATTTTGCTAAAAAAGTACAAAAATATCACTATTCTTCCCCAAAAAACTTTGTTAGATGCCAAACACCTAAAATCAACTCAAATCACAACTTTTCTTGTTTTTTTTTTTTTTATTTTTTTATCATTCCAAACGCACCCTAAGTAAAAATAGTCAGAATTATTATTTTAATCAAAATCTATACTTTCATGGAAACTAGACAGTAATTAAAATGATTTATCGTAGTGATATATGTATATACTAGTATTTACTTGTGCCAAAGGCACAGGAATGAATCTCAACCCTCGATGAAATAAAACTAAAATTTAACTGTTGATCTAATATATAAATATCAAATCAAGTGAGATAATTTGTTATATAAATTTAACAGATAATTGTAGAGATATTTCCCTTTCATAAACATCCTTTAATGCATTAGAAAAAAAAAAAAAAATGTTTGCTAACCAAAATCAATAATTGGAGCGAATTGTGAAACGAGTGTCGCAGCTTTGACAGGCTGCTTTAGGAATTTCTATTTATGGTCAAACATTAAAGCGGAATTTGGGAAGTAACAAAAGTTAATTTTTTTTTTAAATAATTACTAACTAATTATTAAAAAATTAATTTTTTGCCGTGTTTGAAAAAAACAAAAAAATTAACTTTTTACTTTTTATTTTATGACTTTTATGCCTTTCATAGTTTAAAAAAAAAAAAAATTAAAAATGTAAGAGACTAAAATGTCAGTTATTACACTTGTTTTAAACTAATTTTTTATTTTATACCTTTTTGAAAATTAAGACAAAAAATGAATTTTCACAAAATACAAAATGATAAAAAAAATCATTTTAATCATTTTTAGCTCAAAATAAATAAAATCTCAATATACAAAAACAAAAAATATCAAACCAAATGTGTTTTCTTATTTTTCTTATTTTTAAATTTTCAAAACTTAAAACACATAAAATAGAAAATAAAAAACAAAAACAAAAAACAAAAAAAAAAAAATACAAACCAAATAACGCCTTAAATAGCTAAAAACTGAATAGTTAACTAGGATTGTCAAACGCACGCTAAAATCAGCAGACCTCAAAACAGGAAAAGCATAAATAACAGCAATGCATTAATATAAAACACCAAAATTCTCCATAGAACCCTTGGCTCTTGCACAAAGAAAGAATTACAAACCTGCAGCTTCTATCAATTTACACTAACTTTTTTCCACTCCAAACACACCCGTAAAATCCAATGAGATATAAGGTATGCCATGAATGATTGCCTAATACAAACCAAAGAATTCTTAACACTCTTGGAAAAATGGAAACTAATTTTTGTGATCTGAATAGAGAAACAAAGCCAATGAAAAACCACATCCCAAGCAACTTTCAGTAAAGTATTTCCTGTTATCCCATTTTACACCTTACATAATTTGAGAAAATAAATATAACCCCTTTCAATCCATAGGACTTGTAGACAGTAGACATTTGTGAAAACTTAATCAGACAATAGCATTGGCTGCACTAGCAATCCTCGGCCACAGATCAGCACACTCCTTCCCGATTGGACCAGTAATAGCAGACCCTGAAACCACCATGTGATAGATAGATATATATGCGCAACCACATTTTTCAAAAAACACACACACACACACCAAAAAAGACCCCAAATTCAGGCATAACAGATTTAAGAAGTCGTTTGGTTTGGCCATTTTCAAAACTTGTTTTCCGTTTCTGAGAAAACACAAACAGGTGAAAAGCATATTAGTGTATTTTGGAAAATATGCTTGCATTTTTCAGAAAACAGATCAACAAAATATTGTTTTTCACAGAAAACATAATGTTTTCCATACCAAAGGGCTCCTAAAAATGCTTCATTTTTCACGTGGCCAATCTGAAATATATCACTATTTCCTACAATCGTTGTGAAAAAAGAAATAACTCTTGACACTCTGACCTTAGTTAACTAAGATAAGAAGTTAAAATGGAATAATACATTCAACAAGCGAGGTGATGAGTGGTTGAAATAGGTGGGACCTACAAAGCAACCCTTATCTTGGCGAAACAAAAACCAATAAGAAGGGAAGAATAGAAGTATGATGGGAACAGCTTCGTGTAACAAGAAACATTCAATGCAAGGAGTTCATATGGAGTATAACCCATGGGCAAAGGAGACATCAATACACCTCCCTTTCTTTCAAGGCAGAGAACAGAGGAGGGGAAGAGGGTGTTTACACAACTGATAAAAACAACCGAGTTTCTATGAAATAGTAAAAATAAATAGAAGACTCAAACTTCACTAAAAGATTTCGCATTAGCTGTGGATAAAGGGTTTAAATGATCAACTATTCAGGAAATAGCTCTTTGGTTATTTAATATTATTGGTAAGTCTTAATTTGGTAAAAATGAAACGAACCTTTCATTTCTCCCTTTGGATTAACAATGACACCAGCATTATCTGCAAGAAAAAGCAGTATATTCCTTAACCGAAAAAAAAAAAAATAACAGTAATTCAATAACATTGCAAAGAGTCCTAATCAAATCTTCAAAAATAAATAAATAAATAAAGACTCCCTTGACAGTTTGAAAGTGCAAAGCAAAAAAAAAAAAAAAGAAAAATTATTAATACAAGGAAGAAATTTTGGAACTAGCTGCAGTAAAATACACGACATAGTAGGATAAATATCACCCAGTCTGCAAGGCTTTTCATGAACATGAGCAAATTAGACATGAAACCATAACATCATAAACAAGGCATAAAAATGAATATTAGGACCAGGAAGACCTATCATCAAAACCCAATGAACATAATATGTTGCTGAGATTAGAGTTTGCACATCATTTCATAAGATAAAATCTTGATAAATTATGTTGAAAACAGAAGTGTGTTTCTCCTAGAACATAGGCAATTTGTAAATAGCAAATGACAAGCTAACACACAAACAATTACCGCGGGAGAGAACCAAAATAATAATAATGTTAATAACAACAATAACAATGTTGTTTAAGACTGTCTATCTGTTTGGAGTATGTTCCTAAAGATGAATAGTTTTGATTTCTTCAAGTTAAAAGGCCACTGCCAAGAAGTAATTAAACTGAAAATTGATACTATTACAAGCATTCAACAGCCATCTCAAACGAAAGGAATGATGAATAGAATACTGCAGGAACACATCTATAAAACAGATCTAGACTGTCTTCCGCATGTATGACCTCTCAGACACAGAAAGAAAGGGGGAGAAGTTACTAACTGAAGCCATCAACGAACGACAAAACCGTCCAGATGTAAGGTCTAAATGGAGCAGATGTGATCTGGAGGAGATTCATCACATCTGTAACGATAGACATAATTGATTTCCCAGACATGTAACCGTATCAACCACCAAATATATAGGACGATACTGGACTTGGTCTGGTTATAGTATCTAGCAATTGCGAAGAGAGATAATCAATGATGTTCTTCCACAAGTTGGGAGTATAAAGGAGAATGGCTCTAACCACACAGATAGCGGAGAAGCAGCTACCAAGGAACTGATAGTACCAATAGACAATTCCATGGACAAGTTTTAGTGTGTGCTTAGAACTCAAATAATAATAATAATAAATAAATAAATAAATAAATCTCTATAAAATTCGAAATTTTTATTCACTACATAAATTACGACACTGCAAATTTTACCAATTTACACTAACTTTCACTCCAAACACCCTCTTAGATGATCTGGAAGGAGGTCATAATGAATCTGAAGGATGATGGGATGAATTTTCCAGCACTTGCATAAATTACAGAATTTTGAAGATGACCATTCACTTAAAGAAAAGTAAATTACATATCAGCTGGGATAAATTAAATATATATATATATGGGGCAAGCTTATAATATCCAAAAAATGATAGGGAAAATTCAGTATAGGGGTATGATTGCATTGACTGGTCATTTCAATTAAGCTTGGTATGGGAGGAGCAATGGCACAAAATATCTAAGAGACAGAAAATGTATAAGAGTGTAACAGAGCAAACCACTCCATGACATGATGGACATAGCTCACCATAGCTGATCCTAGCAAGCATCAAATTACAAGGTCACAACCATATTGGTCAGTGACAAATGCACATATTAAGGGGCGTCCAAGGCAGTATTATATTCTTTTTAACATCAGTTGTCATAAAATTTTTCAGCAGATAAAAGGACTAAAACTTGTAAGAAGCACCACAGCTAAGACACAATAATATCATTCATCTAAGTTGGCCTTAAAAACTGTTCATCCAAAAAAATCACAACTCCCGTTTGGATGGAATGAAGGGGGGGGGGGGAAGAGGAAAAGAAATAAAAAAATCTCATGTTTGTGAGTTTTATTAGGAAAGAAAAGAAAATAAATGGAATGAATAGAAAAGAAAGAGAGCCTCAAAATCTCTCCATTTTCATCTACCCAAAGTTAGAAGTAAATGAAGAGCGGAAAAAAGTTCATTAATGAATCTTTTAGAAAATCAAATTTAAACCTCAAATAAAAAACAAACAAAAAGATCACCCTATTTTTAGAGTACCTTAACAACATATACTTTCTTTTCTTCCCATCTTTTTCTCAATTCGGAGGAAAAAAATCATTATCTTTTTTTTCTTAAACTCCCAAATATATAAGAAGGAACTTATTAAAAATTTGTTTGTGATAGAAATTTACAGAAATAATAAAAAATTAACTACATAATAGAAAAACACACTTCACTTCAAATTTTTATTACACCCATTCCCCCCAAATTGGATGTACGGTTGTAATTGGTTTGGGCCAGGCCTGACCCGCCCCTTGGCCCGGTCTTGACCCACTAGCGGGCCGGCCCACCCCCGCTGCCTCGACTCTCTTCTGGGTCAAGTCAGGTCCGGCCAAGTTAAGCAAAATCTACCCCGGCTTAATTTTTTAGAAGTTCTGATTTTTTTATAAATTAAATACAAATAAAACTCATAAAGACATATTGAAACATTTATTGATAAAAAATAAAGAAATAAACAATTACATAATTAACAACAAACTTGAATTACAAATGAAAAATTGTAAATAAAAAAATTGTCAAAAATAAACTAATTACAAATTTATAATTGTAAAACGATAGAGTAAGTAAATAAGTGCATTCCTTCAGGTTCTACACTTCAAGAGTAAGTTGCTCTTTTTCATCAGTTTCTTGATCTCTTTTTTCAAAAAGTTACCAATCTCGCAAACACAATAAGGTCTCTACTGTCTAAGGGCTCTTGCATTCACTTGTGCTTAACGCTTGTTCATAAGTCACGGTAGAAACTAAAAAAGTGAGGTCATTGTGAGCTAAAGCAGAAAGCATTGAAAACTCAGGTTATTTTTCCTTCGACCAATCTAAAAGATCGAAGTCGTTTTCATCTTCTACAAGAGGTACACCCAAATAACATTGCAAGTCTGATGAAAATAAATTGCCATTGGCTGATGATTTCATCTGTCGAGATTTGATTTTTTTTAAATGGAGGATTTGCTGTGATGAATAGATGACAATGTGGTGGTGGTTTTTTTTTTTGGTAAGTATGGTGGTGGTTGTTTGGATAGGTGCACAATTATTATCATATCGGGTAATTATTTATTTAAATAATCACGGTATTGGTTTAGTAGCTACTCAAGATATTGATTGGCAAATGCAATATTTTTATAAAAATTTTCTACATATTTTTGATATTTTAATATTTTTGATATTTTAACTAGAATATTTTGTGGCGCTTATTACCCTACCTATTCAACTGTTGTTTACCAATTAGCTTTAATTGATGAAGTTTTCAAAAAATATATTGTCAAATCCTATTATCGTGATATGGTTGTTAGAATCATAGAAAAATTAATAAATATTTTAAGTTCAATATTTTTAGGCTTTGTCGCTAGTTTAGATCATAAATATAAAGAATATAATCTTTTTGAATTATTAGAAATGATATATGGCTCTGAAAGTGACAAGGAACAATTGAACAATAGAAAAGAGCAAATGCAAGTTGTAATTACCTGATATAATAATTATACACCTACCCAAACAACCACTGCCACATCTTCATCCACTCACCGCAGCAACTCCTCCATTTTGAAAAAAAATCAAATCATGACAAATAGATTCATTAGCCAGCAGCAACTCATTTTCGTCACACCTGCAACGTTATCTAGGTGCACCTTTGGTAGAAGATAAGACGAGTCGATCTTTTAGATTGGCCGAAGGGACAGCAACCTCAGTTTCCAGTGCTTTTGGCTTTAGCTTTAGTATCTACCATCACTTTACTAGTGTACTACGACAAAATCTGAGGGTTTAATTTTGTTGTGTAAAAATTATTGAAATAATAGCGGAAAATAAAGGAACTAATGAAAAGAAAAGAGAAAACAAAATTTAACGAGGTCCAGTAAATATTACTTACGTTCTTGTGAGTTGAAAAATAATCCACTATCACCAAGTTTACAAATGCTTGGATAAATAAAACCAAGCCCTTTTGTCTCCTAGTGCTCATTTTCAATATAGGACAGGGAGCCACATCTAACAATCTCTATCTTGGCGAAAAAGTCCACATCATCAGCGTCTCCAACAAGTTCTTCAAACTTGCAAAATATTGACCAAATTTAAACAATGCTTAAACTTGGTTGAATTCGCCACCTTGGCCACCATATTGACAGGATTCTTAACAGTCCCAATCTTATGAAGTAATATTTTCTCGTCTTCAATTATTTCCCGCACAAAGTGATACCTAATGTTTATATATTTCATCCGTGCATGATAAAATTTGTTCTTTGCCAAGTGAATTACACTCTGACTGTCACAATACACAGTAACTTGATTCTGAACAATGTCAAGTATGAAGTCGAGAAATTCAATGGCCGTAACAATTTTGGAATGTGGCCATGTAAGGTATTGGATGTTCTTTATCAACAAGAGTTAGATGTTGCTCTAGAAAAAAGAAGCTAGATGAATGATAAATAATGGGAAACGATCAATCGCTAAGCAAATGGAACCATTCAACCTTATCTTAACAGGGAACAAACGTACCCTTTCATGAGAGAGATAGATGCAAGGAAGATGTGAAATGAGTTAACGAATAAGTTTATGAAAAAAAGTCGTGAGAATGGGCTCTATTTGAAGAAAAATTATTCTGCTTCCAGTATCAAACAGATACCTTTATCAATGATTATATTGCTACTTTAAATAAATTAATAGCAGATTTGTCAAATTTGGATAAAACTGTTGAAAATGAGGATCAGGCTTTGTTGTTTTTAGCCACCCTTCTTGAAAAGTATGATCACCTTGTCACTACCCTCCTATGTGGTAAAATAAGGTAACATTTGATAAAGTGTATGATTCTTTGTAGAGCATTGAAATCAGGAAAAAAGATCAAGAGGAGTATGGATACAATATAGGTGAGGCATATGTTGTCAGATGCCAATTTCAGAATCATAAGTCCAAAGGGGCAAATCTTAGTCAAGAGATAACCTTGGTAAAGATGACTGTACCTTCTGTCATAAGAAAAGGCTTTGGAAGAAAGAGTGTCAAAAGCCAAAGAAGAAAGACAAGGGCAAAGCATATTTTAACGCATGTGTAGCCAATTGTGAAAATGATGACTCAGATTTTACATTGATTAGTCTACCTTTAATTTCTTATTCTAACGAGTAGATTTTGGATTCTGGATGCACCTGTCATATCTGTCCTCACAAGGGGTGGTTCCCCAATTTTGAAGAATTTGATGGTTAAGTTGCTTTCATAGGCAACGACAGCTTATGCAAGATGACTAGGATAAGTTTAATCCGTTTGAAGAATTATGATAGATCAACTAAAATTTTGATAGATGTCCGATGCATGCTGGGCTTGAAGAAAAATCTCATCTCTTTGGGAGCCTTAGAAGCAAAAGGTTTTGCTATGTCTATCTGAGATAAAGTTTTTAGAATCAGTTCAGGAGCACTAGTGGTGATGAAAGATACAGGAAAGAATAACTTAAACTCCCTCTAAGGTATTGCAATTATGTAATTAGAAACTACAATCTTTGAGGAAGATGCAAATGCAAAAACAATCATGTGGTGGCATATGCGACTTAGTCATGCAGGTGTGGAAGCTTTGCAGAATTTGGTAAAGCAGGGCATATTAAAGTGCACAAAAACCTATAAATTGGATTTCTGCAAGCATTGTCATAGGGAAGCAGACAGGAGAGAAGTTTAGCATCGCTATCCACAATACTAAAGGTATTTTAGGCTATGTTCACTCTGATGTTTGAGGGCCTTCTAAAATAGCATCATTGGGAGGTATACATTATTTTGTTACCTTTATTGATCACTACTCTAGAAAAGTTTGAGTATATATAATAAAGACTAAATATGAAGCGTTGGGAGTTTTCCTTAAATGGAAAAACATGATTGAGATTCAAATAGGCAAAAAGTTAAAAAAAGCTCAGATTAAATAAAAATGGTGAGTATAAATTTGATCCATTTCTAAAAGTCTGTCAAGATGAGGGTACTGTATAGCACTTCACAATAAAAAAAAAAAAAATGCCTTAGCAAAATGTGTGGCAAAATTCATTAATCAGACTTTGTTGGAGAAGGTTTGATGTACGTTACTTAATGCCAAGTTAAACAAAGGATTTTGGGCTAAGAGAGTGACTCATGCATGCCATCTCATTAATCGATTACCATCAACTGCAACTAGAGGTAAAACGCCTATCGACGTATGGTTTTGAAAATCTGCTAATGATTATGATTTCTTACATGTATTTAGATCTACTGCTTATTATCATGTTAAGGAGACTAAGTTGGATCCAAGAGCCAAGAAAACAGTGTTCGTAGGAATTAGTTCAAGTGTGAAAAGATATCGCCTTGGTGTCTTAATTCAAAGAGACTCATCCTTACTAAGGATGTTACATTTGATGAGTCTACCATGTCGAAAAAAGAAACATTTGGCAATTCTAAAAAGGAAAAAAAGACCAATTGTAATACCCTAAATTTTTGAACGTATACAAGTTATGAATTTAATAAGTCTTGGAGGTGATTATGTGTTCTAAATTGTGAAGTAAGTATTAGAATTAAATTTTATTTAAAGAAAACGGAAATAGGAACATGTTTAGAGCCTTAAATAAATTAAGTTAATAATGGTTTAAGGTTTAGTAATTTTAAATCCCCAATTGTCTAAATTAGGTTAAGTGGTTGGAAGATTAGTTTCTAAGTGTTAAAAGTTGGTTATTTTGCTTTAAAATGTTAGGAATTCAGTTTAAATGTAAAGGGAGTTAATTGTTTTAAGGGTAAGAAGATAATTAGGAATTTAGTGTGGAAGAAGACAAGCATAAATAGATATGGCCGGCCAAGTAGGAAGAGAAAAAGTTCAATTTATGCCATACGGAAGAAAGTTACTCAATTTTGACTTTGTCAAGTAACTTAATTTTGACCATCCTTTATGTATATAAATATATAAGTGAAATGGTAAGGTGGAAGACCACTTTGACCGGCCATAGGGGAGGAATAAGGAGTAAGTCGGTTCGAAGACATGCCTTGGCCGAATGGTTTATCCTTTGTCTTGTTCTTAATTTGTTTTGTTGTGTATTAGGTGTCAAATGTATTAAATTAAGTGGGTCCCATATATTTAATTAAAATAGGCTTAGGTGTGAATGTGTAATTAATTGGAAGACCATGTGAAAGTATGGTGTCCAATTTTGACCAAACGGCGGTGTTTTAATTTTGACTAAACCATATACTTATGGAGGAAGCCTATTGACCGGTCATTGAGCATAAAGAGGAGTTAATTCGGGTGGGAAGGTGTGAGCCGAATGAGACTTATACATGTAACCTCCTTTGTTGTTTCCTTAAGTTTGTCATTTAGTGGAAATGGAGTCAAAGATT
>JAVXUM010000023.1:9110946-9134612 GCA_035590655.1 Pouteria glomerata
AATCAAATGAACAAAATATCAGACAAATTCAGCAGGTATATGCATAAATAGATAAAACCCACTCACTCCTCTCACGTTCAAACTCGAGAGCTTCTAAGGAAGGTTTAGGCTCGGCCAGACTTTCAGCGGTCAGCAAAAGGGAGAAATGATGAAGAGACGATTGTTGCGTAAGCTTGACACGCTTAAGCTGCTCCTTGGAAACCTCGAGGCGAGCTTTAGCTGAGAAAGGGTGAAAGAGAGGTTAAAACTCTAGACAGCATTGGTTTAATAGGACAAGTCAAGACGTAAGATCTTACCCTCCTCAGATGGGCGCCCCCAGGACAGGGGGCACCGGATCTTCTTATCTTTCTCGGTCTCCCAAGGATAGAACTCCCATCCCTCTCCGTATAAGAAAAAGAAGTGGTCCTTCCAATTCTTGATAGAAGAGGGGTAGCCGATCACCAGGTTCAACGCCTTCGTCTGCGCGGCGAAGTAGTACCACCCGTGGCCGGCCTCGACGACCCTGTAGCAGTACAGGAATTCGTCCGCGGTGATGTACTCGTCGGTGGTGGCTTTCCATATCACGGCGCTCCCCACCAGAATTTTCCACCCGTTGGGGGTGAGCTGGGCCGGATTACGATTCAGCCTGGCCAGGACCTCCCTGATAGGACGGGCTAAGGGAAAACGAAGGCCACTGGAGAGCACGGCTTCGTAAACCGTCACAACCCCGGCCATAACTGGGAAGCAAGCCGTGTTATCTGGGGCTAGCCAACGGTATGACAAGTGCTTCGGAGGCTGATACAATTTTAGTATCTTCCTTAGACGATTTCTATCAATGACGGAAAAAATATGGTTACAGGCAAGCTCTGCAGGGTCCCACAACACAGGGCTATCTTGGGAACCGGAGGCCAAGTCTCGGGCAGATTCAGGGGCATCCCCCCTAGAAGAGGACTCACTCTCAGAAGACATGATAACGTTCCGACGAGGAGACATGGAAGTAGGGGAGGTTAAGGGTTGAAGCCTAGACAGATAATGCTCAAAGACCAGGAGGGTGCCTACAGACCACGTGAAATCGTTGTCTAGAATAAATTCGCTTGTTTGGGGAAATCGATGCTCTCTTTGAAAATACCACAGGAAACGACGAAAGAAATGTAGCATGAAATCAAAGGGAACAGAAACGTACCGGGAAAAACTCGGGAGTGGCTTCGCAATATAACGATGGAGGAAATCGAAAAGCGGAGAGTGGCGTCTGTGTAACCTTTGATAGGTAGAATGAGGTTTTTAGTTAAAACCTAGGGATACGATTTTCACACGTAGCAATGATTAACGGTGGGGCTTTGAAGCTCCCCCCCCCGCGGCGTGAATTGAAAAACCCCAATAAAAATTCGCCTAGGATATTAACCGCCGCGAAAGTTTGGCGGCAGACAGTCATGGGCAGCCGTAAGGCATTTAATGCGTGCGCGGCTTGAGATTAGGTCAACCACTTATTTAAGTCCTCACTCCTGCAGACAGAAGCTATGGACTTTGGGGCAGCTGATGATGGATATTTCTCGAGCCTCGCGAGAATTCTTAAAATACCCCAAAATCATACTAAAACCCGGGTGCAAAGCGGATCTGATGTCTCGGAGCTCGGAGGACCCCGGAAGGGGCCCTGAGCTCGGTAAGAGCCCTGACCTCGGAAGGAGCTCGGAGCTCGGTAGGAGCCCCGACCCCAGAAGGAGCGTAGGAGCCCTGAGCCCGGAAGGAGCCTGAGCTCGGAGGAAGACCGAGCTCGATCATCAGTAAAAACCTGAGCTAATACCAATACGAGGTCAGAACTCAGGGATGGATTCGAAGATCTCAGAGAAATTCAATCCGAGATTCACGCCTCACCTGTAGAGGGAAAGTATATCCTTAGAGAGCCTGTTCCCAAAACGGTTACGATTCGATAAGATCGTATCTCCTGAAAAGATGGAAACTAGCAGAGAATCCGGCAAGTATTTCCAAATTCATGTCTATCCAAACGCCAGTCTTCCATTATAAAAAAAGGGACAGAAAACCATGAAAGGTACGCAATCTTTGAACTCTAGCTGTTACTCTGCCAATTTATCTCCAGATTATTATATCTGACTTAAACATCGGAGTGCCTTTGGCAAACACCATACCGGTGTCCTTGACGAACAGGTAAATTACTTCCGGTTCCGGCGAGAGTTGGTGGATCCTCGGGTCAGGTTCGTCGGGTCGAGCAACCATCGAAATTTCCGCATCAACAGGCTATGGATCACATAGTTCAGTAGTATCAGCACAATACCATGCATATCCATGATATATAATTATATGTATAAATATTTCTCAAACATTTAAATTTTATTTGATAATAATATCTTCAAGAGTTTGAACTTTTTGCAGGCGAGAAACCTCACATGACGGTACAAAGGGAGACGCCAATGCCGGCCGCCGCCAGTGCGTTATCAAAAGCTTTAAAAGCAATTTTGCGTTTACTCACCTGAAAAAAAGAAGCAGAGCAATCGGTATCATTACCCCAAAATAATAATAATAATTCATTATAAATTTATTAGGGTTGGTTTTGGTATGGAAAAATTAATTTTTGATTTTTTGATTTTAGTAATTTTTTCCATTCTATATGACTTTTATTACTAAAATTTAATTTTTATCATAGAAACTGCAATTTTTTAATATGTCAGTTGCATTCACAAATATAAAATCAAAAAGTTCACGCCATTTGGACTTAAGCTATTCATTTAAAAAAAAAAAAAAAAAAGTAACAAAATAGTTTATTTTTTTTATTTTTTTTTGCTTTTTTCCAACGCCTAGAAACTGTAACTTTTAAAAAAATATCATATTTTGCTAAAAAAAAATCCATAGAAAAACAAAAAAAAAAAATACAAAAAAATAAAAATGCTTTTTAGTACCCAAACATAACCTTTGTACTACATGTTTTTGCTGCGAAATTGTTACATCGGTATGACATTAAAAATATACAATGATAGTATTTATCGCTTGTCAGAAATTTTGAATAAATTGCTAAAAAATATTAAAATTAATGATGAAATATGATTCACACTAGAACCATCATTGGAGATGAAATAAGATAATACGTAATCCTGAGTGATAATTCAACAAGTAAGAACCTAAATTTGTTCTCAAGTAGTCGCTGATTCAAGTTTTCTCAGAATTATTGAAATACTTACCCGGTCCTTAACTTGAGGGTATATAATGATTTGTGAAGGTTGATAATTGATTTGAACAACCTTAGTCATAAAAAAAAAAAAATAATAATAAGAGAGGGAGAGAATACTTTTAATTTATTTCAAAATAATTTTATCTGGGACAAGATTGTAACATTAAGAAATATAATAACCAAAACCATCATTTTTCTTGTAGGGCATATATATAAATTAATTAACAGGAATTGTAGGATAACTTCCAATGGTTCATCATATAATTATCTATATATGTTACTATATTTTGGTGAATGATCTACACTGCAATTGCTAATTTTCATTTGTTGGTAATCAAATGGTCTCGTTCCTCTAATATGCTTAATTAATATCCATGCTCTTCCTTAATTAATTTTGTTAGGGACAAACCTCCAAATGCTGAAGAACTTCTGCATTTTGGTTCGCCAAACACTGGGAAATTGTTAGAAATGGAATGGTACAGTGGCAAATATATAAAATGCAGTGGGTGGGGTGAATTAAAGAAAATATATTCGATTTAGAATTCATCTCGCTTTGGAATAAAAAAAAAGTATTAATAAATAAAAATTGTATTAAGAAATAATTAAACAATAATAATTTTAATATAATTTTTTTATTAGTCGGTCGATCAAAATATTCAAATATTTATATACCTAAGACCAAATTGAAGTAGTGGGTTAAAAGAGAATTTTAATAAGGATAATATTAAAAATTATATATAATTTATATTTTAAAAAAATGAGTAAAGTCAAGAGACATTTGGCAGTTGTAAAAAAATTCAATTTTTGATAGTTTTTTGTGTTTTTTTTTTTTTGAGTTGTAGTTTTTGGTGTATTTGGTAAATGAAAATATAATTTTTAATAATTTTTTTATAATTTTTTGGGCATTTGATAAAATTGTTACTGTAACAGAATAGAAAAGTGATAACTTTTGTGTGTTAGATAAAATTTTTTATTATAGTAAAGTAAAAAAGTGAAAAAAAAAAGAGAGGTTTACTGTAATAATGATTTATTATAATAGAATAGAAAAGTGGTAAAAATTAAAATTTTATTAAACACTACATTATTATAACAAATCAACTTTTAATAATTTTTTATATTTTTTTTTCCTCCAAACGGGCTCTCAGTCGCCTTGATTGTGTCTATCCGTGGAGTGTTATATATATTTATGGACTAAGGAGCTATGACTTTTTTTTTTTTTTTGTTAATTGGCGGAACTTGCTATTGTTCTAATATAACACACCGCAATAAATCGGCACCGTGAAGATTTGGTACTTCTAAAATTTCCTCCGCGAATTTTTTTATGGGTGGGATATTTATATTTTTTCATTAATTTTTTTTAACTCTATCATAGTTTTAATTAAAAGAATAATGCAGAGTTAAATTAATAAAAGATTGTATTTATTATTTATATATATATATATAAATATAGAGAGAGAGAGAGAGAAAATGAAAAAAAAATTAATGAACCCACTTGATTCTTCGCGGCCGGATCAGTTGCAAAGGGCGTACTAAAAGAACTGCCAACATCACTTCGCGTCTGCATAAAACAAAGTCTTAGCGTATTAAGTGGGGGTTGGTATATGTTCAGATTAACTGTCATAGTGTTAAGTTTTTAAATAAAAAATAAAAATATTAATTAAAAGCTAAAACTAAAATTGTCATTATTCACATAATTTTCAATATTTTTATTTTAATATAAATAATGAGTGCTATAAATAGGCGGGGTACTACTAATTTTGGAAAAGGAAAGGCTTACATCAATTTTGATATCATACTTTGTGGCATCTTTATTTTAATTTTTAAATTAAAATTTAATAATTCAAATACATTTAAGATAAAGATGCCACGAAGAATGATATCAAAATTGATGTAAGCCTTAAAAAATACATAAATATATTTGAATTAAAGTTTTAATCTAGCAATCCAAATTGTATTGTCACAAAATCAGTCCCGATTCAAAATATTCACCTAAATATGTAAGTGTAAATGGAACTAACCCATAATACTCATTCTCATATACAGGGGACAACTTTAGCCTTTAATTAATAATATCAGATCAAATATATTTAAATGTTTGTGAAATTGACAAAATGTTAAGTATATATATTTTACATACATTATCAGTGTAAATGGTTTTTACACAAGTGATATATTACAATATCATCTGTTATTATTTAACAAAATAATAAAATAATAATTATGAATAGTTGTTATATTCTCAAATTCACTTGTATAAAAAACAATCCTTAAATATATATATACATGCTTAATGGATAATATTGGGGAAATTTAAAGGTTTACGATGGAGTACATGATTCACAAAAATAATCAAATTTAAAAGAAAAATAAGAAACGTCAAATATATATATACATATGTATGTCTATATATGTGAGGACAAAAAAAAAAAACATACTTCATAAATGATACTCCTTATCCTAATCACAGATTATATTTTAATTAAATTGAGATTAAATAATTTAATAGTTACAAGCATATCAGGAATAGGATCATAATAATATATAAAAGGTCCATTCAAGTTTATTCATTCACTAATTCTAATGCTTACATCATTGCTAGCATCCAATACTACTTGCCACAATTATAGTCAAATCAAGATAATACATATAAGACATTCTATATTTATAACTACCACTGACATATACAAAGGAATGAGCTACACTTTTGTGTGTGTGAAATGATCATTACTATGACATGCTCCTAATTTTAAATGTTAGAGACATTCTTGATTGGGGATGTTCTCTAGCCACTTTATTTTACTATTTTCTTCTATACAATTTCACATTGGGAGAGAAGTAAACGGGAAAAAAGGGGCCAATAGGTGAAAATTTCCTTGTATAATAAATATATGTATATGTTGGGTGTTCTACATCAGTTATGGAAAGGTTAATGATCAATACAAAAGTGTGAGAAAAATATCATCCTATAAGATACCTTTTGGCGATAAGATAGGACCAAAACCACCCAAAACTGGTATCAGAGCCCAAGTTTACATCAATTTCAATCCACCGAGAGGAATGGGTTGTGGCAACTTTTATCCCAGAGGTCGATGTGTAAAATGAGAGATTATTAGGTGTCCCACATCAGTTGTGAAAAGATCTAGTGGTTAGTATATAAGTGTAAGAAAAATCTATCCCTACGAGCTACCAACAGTCTATATATAGCGTGCCTTCTTCGCAGCCTTATTTTTCTCCACGTAATTCAGTTAATTCATACATCTTATGTTTTCTTCAAACAACCCAATAACTTCTCCACGTAATTCAAAAATTGCACCTAAAATTCTAAAAATACCCCTCCCCTTCTAAAATGCTTAAAATTGAAAACTCACTGTTGAAATGATGCAATGTTTTAAGTAAATACATGTTCAAATTTTGCACTTGTTTTGGCAAGAGGCTATTGAAATATTATATGGCCATTAAAAAAATATCAAAACAGCAAGAGTCTATTAAAATGTTATAATGAAATGTTTCATTTATTTTGGTATGAAAGTGTTAAAAGTTTGTAGTAATTGCTAAATTTTTTCAGTAACTAATTATTGAAATTCACTATTACAATAATTGATAAAAATCACGCTAAAAATTTTATAAAAATCACGGTTTTAGAAAAAGTGTGATAAAGATAAGTAAGTTAAACTTTTTATCTTGATCTAATTAAAAAATTGAGATAAAAAGTTATTTTTAATACTTATTATTTCGGTTTTATTAAATCCGTGATTGAAAAAAAAAATGAGATAAAAAATCAGTGAAAACTATCTCTAGAAAAGATTGAGATAAAAGAGTAAGGACAATCATATCTTAAAAAACACAAAATAAAATAATAAGAAACAATATAACTTTGTTTATTACTTTATATGATTTAAGTTAGATTTAATAAATTTTATTGTAACATTGATTTATTAATTTTAATTAATTTAATATGCTATAAAAACTACAATCATATATCAATAAACAAAAATGTTTTTATATTAACGTTAAAACTAAATTTACCAAATCAAATTTAAATAACACCAAATGTATAATAATTTCCTTTTCAATGAATATGTGGGAGTGGCTTTTATAATTTGTATGATTTATAACTAGGTGAATATTAAATATTTAATATTTAATAAATTTTTTGTGTATCTTTTGGAGTGTCAAAAAATCTAACAAAATTCCCTGTCGATGTGTTCGATTAGGTGGGAAGGTACTTCTAAGGTGATTGGACAAAGATCTAATGATGCCAGTGGCTCTGAACCTCTTGACTCATGACTTGAATTTTGAAACAAAAATTGTCGGTCAAGTGATGTTCAGCCGAACACCCCTCTAACGGTTAAGTTAGAATACATACATGAAAAGAGAGACTTTAGAAGTGACTTTGGTAAAGTTTTGTATGATCAATGGTATTTATCTATCTTCTTCGTCTCTTTTGTATTTATAGGTTCTTTGGCACATGTCGTCCATATCAGGTTATCATGAGCAGTAGTGTGGCGATGGCCAGAGTTACATCGTATAATCAGAACAAATGTGACCAAAGCGATAATATGCAGTGGGAGTAGACATAATTTTTCCGTCCTTTCATTAATGTGGCACAAAAGGTAGCCGACCCCTCAACTACGAACTTGTCCTCCTTCTGGATGCGTACCACGTGTTTGACACTCCCTTCCAAATGCCCACTAGCTTTTGTGCGTGTGGTGTACTCGACACACATAGAAAAGCTAGAAGTAATGCTAAACATGTATATAAGTGTTTGGACAATATTTGTCCTCATTGGCATTATTTGCATATATGGCATTATACATGCACGACCTATATAAGCCACGCATACTAGGAATATAACGGTTGGGGGGGTGTCAGTGGGCCATAATTCAGTCAGTCCAAGCATCACTGAGGCAGGCACGAACTATACAAGGCACGCGAAAGTTGCTTTGTTATAAATACAGCTTGTTGCTTTTTAGTATTCTAACTCTTCACATTCTCTATTTAAAATACATGTTCTCCGCATTTGTGAAGGATTTTCATGTCCTCGATTTCCTGAAGCTCTCATAATCTCTATGTCTTGAACGTCTTTTTGCTTTGCTTTATGTGAGCATATTCCGTGTCAGACTAGATCCTCATCTACCGTATCGCACTTGGGTGAGTGTTGGCCTCCACTTCTCCATCTTATCTTCATTTTTCTTAAAATGGGAAGATTTTTTTAACGCTCTTAGGAAACTGGAGGGTATACAGGCTTTTAGAGATAAGCACTAGATACCTCCTTCAATTTTATTAGCTTCGCCTTATGAGGATGTCTCTAATACCACCGAGAATAGGAGGTCCAAATGGGTATGGTGGTCGCTAGTGGCTGTCGAGGACTGCGGGGTAGTCTTCCTGCTCCAACCCCCGGTTTATCTTTTTCTTTCAACCGTAGCGATATAACCCAGGCAATAGAATTTTAGTCAGAGTAATAGAGTTCAATCCAGTCCTTAAGAAAATACTTTACCACCATACTATAATCTCATCAAAGAACAGGCAATACTATTTGAAATACGGAGCAAAGGATAACATTGTGTATGCCCTGCCTAACTTAAGTAAGAATTTGTTAGGCTACCATATCCTAGTTGGTTGGGATTGGCAACGGCTGTCAAGGAAAGATAGGCATTTCGGCATCCAGAACTTCATGGGGGACTTAAGTAGTCACTTGTTCACATTTAAGCCTATTCTTTATGTTTCTCTATTTGATAGAATATCTATTAACTTGCTTTTCTTTTTTCTTACAGCAAGAGGTTTCAATAAGAGGTTCGCTAACTCCCACAGTGTAAACTTCAATCAAATTACCAAAGTTCTTTTGTATAAGGGGGAGAGTCATTTGAAAAGGCTTATTTGAACAGTACCACTTTTGCTCAGATACAAGTTCAAACACCAAAACTTCCCAGCTTTGTTGCTGAACATTGATAAGGATTAGATTAACGATGTAGTCGACTCTAGAGACTTCCTGACCTGCATCCCCCAATCAGTGAAGGTTGTGATCCCACCCTCCAGCTTGAGCAACATGCCTCCGAGGAACCTACTTGCTACAATGAAGAAAGGTTCGAACGACAAGGAAAAGAAATAGACTGTTCGGAAACACAAAGTTGCTACGTCTTTGCCTCTACCTCAACCCCGTAGCTGCTCATGGCCGAGTAGGGACAAGGGAGCAGCCGATCATAGATGATAATGTTTCGAGTAGTAGTCACGTGATCTTTCTCGATGACGAGCCCGCCACAAAACAATGGGGTAAGGATTTCATCATCAACCCGATGATCAGTACCCAACTGATCACAATCAGAGATTTTACCATCTCTAGACCAAGGCTTTTCCATGTCGATTACCAATGTTGCTATGCTTCCTAATGATCAGGAGTAAATCACGAACCTGTCCGATGAAGTATGGTCTTTTAATTGGTGCAGTATTCTCTCCTAGTATGCTCAAATAGCGTCTTTAAGCTATCTTTCTTTTTACTTCTGTCTACGTCCTAACCTCTTCTTTCTTTTATATAAGTCATTGAGTTCTTCAAGAATGCTAGTATGCATTTTGAGCACTTCTTGGAGAGCATTCAAAATGTAGATAGGGTGGCTAACGCTCAACGCATCCAAGCTAAGTAAGCTGAAGACAATGTAAGGTCAATCTGTGCCCAAAACGACGAGCTCTTCCAAAAGAACAACCATCTAGAGGTCGATCTCGCCACCAGACAGAGGAGGCTCCAAATCGCGAATAAGAGAGCGGACAAGGCTAAGGCCAAACTTTAGGAAAAACAAAAGAAGGCCTATACAGAAGGCTATGAAATTGCTGGTAATGATTATCAGAAGTAGTTATTTATCACGACAAACACTTACTATTGCAATGGCTGGGTCGACACCCTCAATAAGGTTAGCCATCTCTCAGAGTCCAAGCTCTGCACCTTCTTTGAGTGGCTAAAGGATGAGCAAAAATTACTCCCCTTGGATAATGAAAAATATGAGAAGACTTTATCTATGCTGATCGTGGAAGGCGTTGCTCGAGATACTGATTAGATCATAGAGGTCAGCGGTGGCCAGGAAGAGATGAGCAAAGAAGCTAACTAGGCTTCTTAAGGAACCGACCAAACGCTCTTGCTTGCAGACAAGATGACGGAGGACTTAGGCATGGTTAGAGAGATCAGTTAAAATTGGAACGTGAAGCTTTAGGCCAACACTTGTAACTTCTAAGGGGTCAGCCCCTATTTATTAATGAAAAGACTTTTTTCTTTTTATGCTTCCCTTTCCCTCAATCGTTGTGTCGTTCATGAATTGTCTGAACTCTAACACTTGTAAATAATTGTGAGAGATCTTCCTCTGGTAACTAAATCTAAACAGAATTTACCTGTACTTCAACACTTGTAAATAATTATAACTCCAACACTTATGAATAATTATAAGAAATCTTCTTTTAGTAGCTAAATTTGAACAAAATTCGTCTATACGTAATTGCTTACCTTTGTTTTTGATTAAAATGAACATAAGATGAGACATGCCAGTTCCAAGTTAAAATACTTAGCAGATTTGTTTTTAACCCAAAATGAACACGAGCTGAGCGGTCTCAGGTCTGAGTTGGGTCACTTAGCAAATTTGTTTTTAACCCAAAATGAACAAAAGGTGAGCCATGTCAGGTCTGAGTTGGAATAGGGTGTTTTTACTTTTGATGAGTTTAGCAAGATCGATTGTAATCGACCTGAGGGGATTAATAATCGTGACCCTACACCTAGCATGGCCTTTTCTAATCTGAGCAAGTCAAGTGGCTGAATCTTGGCCTTTAGCCAAGTGTGGCTATGGTTTACCTAAGCAGGTCTGGTGGTTGAATTGTGATCTTACGGCAAGTATAGCTATAGTCAACCTGAGCAGGTTAGGTGGCTGAACCATGGCTTTACGCTAGGTATGGGTATGGTTTACCTAAGCAGGTTAGATAACCGAACTGTGGCCTTTCTCTAGGTGTTTGCTTTTTTTACAATAATTATTTATTATAGGCAAGTTGATATTTTGGAAACAGAAGTCATCATTCATAACTTAGTTCATACATTGGGTTTTTTTTAATGATAATAGATCTTTAAGTTGGCAACATTTCATGGCCATATGACTTCTTTTCCCTTCAAATCTTCTAAGTGATAGGCCTCATTGCCAACTACTTTAATGATATTGTAAGGGCCTTCCCAGTTTGGACCGAGCTTGCTATTGGCAGGATTCTTTATTACCAACATTACCTTTCTAAGCACAAGATTGCTGACGTTGAAAGCTCTTGTTTGGATATATTTGCTTCGTGTCTTCCCCAATTATTACTAATAGGTGACCATTCAGATCTAAGTGAGTTTTTTTTTTTTTTATCAAGTAGGTCTAGATTCTTTTCAAGTGCCATTTCATTATTTTTTTATGAGAAGGCTAGGGTTCGGATTATAAGAATGCCGATCTCTAGTGGAATGACTACTTCTGTCCAGTATGCCAGTGAGAATGGGGTCTTTCCGATTGATTAATGAAGAGTAGTTTTGTATGCCTAAAGCATGATCGACAATTCTTCCACCCATCATCCCTTAGCTTGCTCCAAGCATTTCTAGTTGCCATTCAATATGGTCTTGTTAGAGATCTCAGCTGGGTCGTTACTTTGAGGGTATGCTAATATGGAGTAGTGATTACAAATTATGAGGTTCGAGTAGAACTCTCTAAAAGCATTGCTGTTAAATTATGTGTCATTGTCTGAAATCAAGTTCCAAGAGAGCCCATACTTGGTGATTATGCTCTTTTATACAAATCTCCTAGTGTTAGAGTCTTTGATGGTACTGAGTGGTTCGATTTTAATCTACTTTGTAAAATAGCCTATTGTTGTGAATTACCATCGTCAACCCTTATGGGCCATAGGCAGTCGTTCGACTATGTCTAGCCCCCATTAGGCGAAGGGCCACAGCCTAGTTAGGAGGGTCATATCTTAAGCAGGTTAATGAGGGATTGGGGTGAACCTTTGGCACTTGTTACACTTTGTGAAATATTGGATAGTATCTTTCTACATGTAGGGCTACTAGTAGCCTTGTGACATTGCTCAAGTGGCCATGAATCACCCTCCAGCATGTGCTCCGCAACTACCCTCGTGTAATTCTTCTAATAGGCCTTGTACTTGATTGGGGTAAACATATAGCACGTATGGACTATTAAATGATTCTTTGTACAATTGCTAGTCGGGGAACAACCAAAATCTTTATACCTTACTTCTAATCTTGAAAGTTTCTTTTTTGTCTTGAGGAACTACGCCATTTTTAAGGTATTGAATGATCGAGTCCATCCAGCTTATGCATTTAAAGTTGTTTGCACATTGTGCTTAGGCTCATGTATGCTCGGATAGAAAAGTTTTTCTACCCTAAGGCGGCTAAAGCATCTACTTGGCTGTTCTTTTTCTTCCCGATTAGCTTAAGCTTTGCTACATCAAACTTTGTAATTAGTGCTTGTACTTGTTGATAATATTCATCATGTTATCCACACAAACTTCATACTTCCCTTTGAGCTGACTGATAACCAACTGAGAGTCTGAAGATATGATGACTCTTCAAGGATGTTGCCTCAGAGCCACGTTGAGTCTGATCAACATAGCCTCATATTCAACTTTGTTGTTAGTTGCTCAGAACCTTAGTTCTATAACATGCTCGTAGACTAATCCTTCTAGAGAGGTTAATACAACTCTAGCTCCAGAGCCCTTTTTTGTTGCAACATCATCCACTTAGATCTTCCAAGTTTCTTTGTCAACGGCTTTGGATAAGTTACATTGGTCAGTATCAAATGGGCAAACAAATTTGACTACGAAGTCTACTAGTGCTTAACTTTTGATGGTAGCCCGAAGTACGAAACTGATGTCATACAATCCGAGCTTAATCGCCTATTTTGCCATACTTCCAGAAGAGTTGACTTTTTGAAGCATAGATTTGAGAGGTTGCTCAATAGCCATTATTATTGGATGAGCCAAGAAGTAGTGTGACAATTTTCTAGAAGCAATGATTAGTGGTAAGACTAGTTTCTCGATAGGGAGATACCTCTGCTATACTTCAACTATCGTTTTGCTGACATAATAGATCGGTCGTTACACCTTGTCCTCTTCTCTTATGAAGACTACACTAATTAAGTATTCAGATATTGCCAAGTACAATTACAACATTTTTTTGGGGCAAAGAGTAGATAAAAGTAGGGGTGACGCCAAATAACTCTTTAACTCTTCACATGCTCGATTGCATTCCTTGTCTCATTGTAAGATGCATTTTCCTATTAGTAATCTGAAGAAAAGTCTGCACTAGTCAGAGGACCAACTAATGAAACAATTTAACACTACTGCCATGCCTATCAATCTTTGCATTTCTTTCACTGTGCCTAGGCAGTGCAACCTCTGTATAGAAGTGATTTAGTCGGGGTCAGCTTCTATACATTTTCTAGTCACTAGATGCCCAAGAAATTTCTCTGAACTTATCTCGAAAGCACAATTGGTGGCATTGAGTCATAAGCCATACTTCTTGAGGATTTTGAACATTTCGTCTAGGTCAGACCAATGGTTGGCCCTTGCCTTACTTTCGATAACTATATCATTAATGTACACTTCCATGGTTTTGTCAATCTGATCGTTGAACGTCTTTGTGACCATCCTCTAGTAGGTGATTCCAGCATTCTTCAGTCCGAATAGTATTACTTTGTAGCAATAAACTTCTCTAGGCATAAGGAACACTATATTTTTCTGGTCTGGACTAAATATAGAAATCTGGTGGTAACCCCAATAAGTGTCTAGGAGGCTCATCATTTCATGCTTGGCAGTAGCATCAACACGCTAATTTATTTTTGACAGAGGGAAGGGATCTTTCCAAAAGGCCTTATTGACATCGGTGACGTCGACGCAGACTCGCCGTTTGTTATTTTTTTTTTACTTCATTACCACCGTATTGGAGAGCCATTCTAAATACTTCGAGTAGTTTTTTTATCTCTTTGATTATAGCTATTGTGTGAGAAGAAGATGACCATCTCCCTTTTTGAATAACTAGTTTCATGGTCAATAGCACGCTGAGCCTATGACACATGACCTCGGTTGATTCTTGACATCTCGTATGGAGTCTATGCGAACACTTCCAAATTCCACTTCAGGAGGTCCACCAGCTCTTGCTTTTCGTGTTCGAAAAGGTTCTTTTTGACCAAGAAGAATCTTTTTAGATCGGACTCATGGGCGGGGATGGCCTCCAATTCTTCGATTGTCTTTTCATCGGGTTTTCTTCTGACATCCTCTAAGGTCAGTGTACATTCTGCTTCGACCACCAACTTGACCTCATTGGGGATGTTCTTTGATCTGATTTGCGATCAAGTAACACCTTTTGGAGATAATCTGGTCTCCTCTGATCGAGAGTACTCCTCAGGATGTCAAGATTTTGATCATTTGGTGGTAAGTAGAGGGGATGACCTTTATCTAATATAGCCACTAGCCATAGACGCCCCATGATGGCGTTATATGAAGAAGGGACATCCATCATTAAGAGCCCCATTTGCGGCACCACTGGCTTGAGTTGGATAGGAGCTGTAACCCTTCTGAGTTGTCAAACTGGTGCTGAGTTGAACCTAATCAGAGTAGGCTAAAGTCAGATTCTGACAACCCGAGCTACTTAAAGAGCCCATAGTACATCACTTCTATTGAGCTGCCTTGATTAATGAGGATATAGCACACCTTAAAGTTGCTAATGTCTAGAGTGACTACCAAAACGTCGTTATACGATTGTTAAATACCTCTCAGGTCACCATTTGTAAAGGTGATCTCTTGCTCTAACTCTGTTCTATTCTTTTTATAGCCTCTGGCTGCCAAACTTCTCACATTTAACACCTGACTAAGGTGGGCCACTTTTATATAGCCTACCCGAGATCTGATCTCCTCCTCTTGGGACTCATATCCAAAGTGTACAATGTTAATGACCCTCTGGGCTAGTCGATCGTAGCATGGTCTGTCGTCTCTGAAAGGCCAAGCGACTTATCCTTCCTCGCTTTTCTGATCATCAGTGAATTCGCAAAGACAGTCTGTGCATACTAGCACCTCCAAGTGGTGTTTGAATGCTCAATATTCTCCAGTGCGATGACCCTTATCTCGGTAGTTGGCACAATTTAGTGACTAGTCCCTTTCAGATGGGTCCCTACTCATTTTGCGAGGCCACACAAAGTAGGGCTCATCTTTAATCTTTGGCAATAAATTGAAGATTAGGAATTTGAAGATTGTTTGGACAACCCTGAACACATCTTTCCCACCCTGCTCCTGAGTTGGCTCTTTGTCTCCAGCAAGTGCTTTTACTTTCTCTTTTTCTTTCTTCAGGGGCTCTTTTTCTATGACTCTAGTCTTATCGCCAACTTTTGAATACTTCTCAATGTGATTTATTAAGTCAATCAAATTGTCGGTAGGCCGTTTGGTCAACGACTACCAAAGTTTGTTATCGTGTGACAGTCCGAGCTTAAAGGATGCCACGGCGATCTACTCGGAACAACCCTCTACTTAATTGCAGGCTTCAAAGTAAAACTAAGCATAGCTCCTTAAGTTCTTGTTATTTCTTCTTCTCATAGTCATCAACATATACATCGACCGAGGTTGCTTGTAGTTGGCGATGAAATGAGCCACAAAAGCCTTCGTTAGCTGGGTCCAAGCCCTGGTTTTAGCTTGTCGAGCCATCGTAAGGCAACCTCTCCCAAGCTAAAGGGGGAAAACCTTACACCTGAGGGCATCATTAAAGCTCTAGAGGGACATTACTTGCTTTTAATGACACACATAAGCCACTAGGTGAGCTTTGCCATCATAAAGCATGAACCCTGGGGGAGTGAACTTCTAAAGAGACTCCATTCATTCGATATTAGTGGTAAATGGTGAAGTGGTGATGCGATTGAGAGCCCTTTTATCCAAATGGTGGGTAGAGTGATCCACCCTCTAATCAACACGATCAGCCAGTTGTTTGAATACCTACTTTTTTAAATTACAACCATCTTCTTTAAGTTATTTATTTGTTGAACGATACTTTCATTTGGAATGAGCCTCACATTTGTGCGAGTCTGAGTTGGATTGCCTTTTTACTCTCCCTTGGGCTAGAGGGAGTGACTTGCTGACGAAAACCGTTTCTCCTTCTCCTAAAAAGGTGTCGAGATGGCTCACGATGTCTGTGTCTGTGTGAGGCATGATAAGAATGGTAGTCTCTGTCTTGAGCTTATGAATGCTCGACGTATAAGCCCATCTGATCACGAAGAATCTCCAACTTGTACTCCTTTTGCCATATCTCTGCCTGAAACTGAGCCAAAGTGAGCCTATTTTGCATTAGAAGCTCGTGATCAGTAGCCTTGTGATTTCGCTATCCAACGGGCTATTCAAGCCAGCAAGAACATTCGTGCCTAATGGATTGGTCATGTACGAGGCACCGTTCATAATCAACGGACCTCTTGATGCCTTCGACCTTACCCCAAGGAGGTCTCGACCAAGTTGGTACTCTCTGATACTTCTGCTTAGCCTGGTTGTTAGTAGGTTGTACACTTTGTGGAGATGTGATCTTGTTCCCACATATGGTGCCAATTGGAGTGTTAAAAAATCCAAAAAGATCCCCTGTTGATGTGTCTGACCAAGTAGGAAAGTACTTCTGAGATGATTGGACAAAGATTTGATAATATCGGTGGCTCTGAACCTCTTGACTCGTGAATTAAATTCTGAAACAAAAACTGTCGGCTAGGCAGTGGTCAGCCGAATGCCCTTCCGACGATCGAGTTAGAATACATACATGAGAAGGAAGAGTTTAGAAGTGACTTTAGTAGAGTTTTTGTATGTTCAATAGTACTTACCTCTCTATTTCATCCCTTATGTATTTATAGGTTCTCTAGTACTTGTTGTCATATCTAGGCATCGTAAGCAATAGTGCAGCGATGGCCAGGGTTGCACCGTATAATTAGAACAGACATGACCGGAGTTGAAATCGGTAATGGACGCAGATACACCTTTTAATGGCACGAAAAGCAGTCACCCCCTCAACCAAAACTTGTCCCCTCCCCTTTTGGATGCATGCCACATGTCTGAGACTCCCCTCTATCTTTAGTATTAATTATATTAAAAGTGACATTGTTTTATATTTTATTGGAAGTAATAAAATTTTGGAAATAAAAATAATAAAAATTTGCATTTTTTTTTTGTTTTTTTAGAACCAATTTTTGAATATAATCATTGAAAATATTTTTTGTATTACAAATCAATTCTTAAAATAGTTTCAAATTGTTTTCAATAATAATTTTTTAAAACTAAATCTAAAATCTAACGCGATCTAATTACTTTTAAAAATATAGTATAGAATGAAGAAAAATATATCATAAATAGTGATTTATGATTAAATATATGCTACATACAAGGATTAAAGAAAAAAAAAAAGATTTAAGATAATTTTTAATTAAATATGATAGATTTTTATAAATTATTTATTAAATATTGGTAAGATTCTATATATTGGTTATGATTTCAAATTATTGCAAAAAGTTAAAATAATTAAATAAAAGTAAATTTTTTTTATCATTTTCTCTAACTAATTGATTAAGAAAAGTTTTACTTTTAGTTATTAATTAGTTGGCAAAAGTGATAATAAATTATAGTAATAAGTTTAAAATAATTGAATAAAAGTGTTACTTTTAACTATCAATTGGTCATTAAAAGTTATAAAAATTTGTTTATATATGTTAGTATGCTCAATGTATGTGTAAATGATAGTTTGAACTAGGAGTCAATCACACAGACTTTCAAAAGATTGATATGAGTTCTATTATTAGTAGCAACAAAAAAAAACTCAAACATATAAGATTATCATGATGACACATCGCCAAATAATGTCACAATGGCATGTAGTAAGTTGCCACCTGAATTTTTATTATTTTTAAAATTAATCTATTTTTTTGGCGTGATCATTTATTTATATTTAGTAATGATTTTTCAAAAAAAGTAAGATCAAAACTTATAAAATATCACACGAGATTTTTTTTTATCTCGATTCTTACCATAAAAGATCATACTTTTAGTGTGTGATTGTTATAAGTTTTCAATCACGGTTGTAAACCGTGATTGAAAAGAGACAACTTACAATGTCACTTAGATCAATCAGACTTTTATAACCCAAATGAAAAGTGAAACATTATGTCCAAAATTTGCTATGTTTATTCATTTTGTAATAGTGATTGTTTTATGTTTTTAGCAAGTACTTGTTGAAAATATGAAGGATAAGAAAATCATTTTACATTAGAGTATTTCTATCTTAAAATAAAATAAAATAAAAATTAACTAAACAGTAAGAGAAAAAATAAAATTAGGAATAACGGTACCTATATATATATATACATGGAGGGAGAGTTAATATCAATGATATGTTTACTATACAGTCTTAATTACCTTTCTAATTATTTGATTAGCTCCTGCAGGACCTCCCCGTCGCCTCAGCTGATGAAGCATCATATGATTATCAAGGAACTCATTGCGGTCGTGGTCGTGGTCGTAGTTTCCACACCTATAACACAAAGGATGAAGACAGAAGGTCTTCTTAGCGGTATCAGATTCGAAGCACTTCACGCAAGTGAAATACGCTCCCACGATCAGCGTGCGGCACCCACAGCAGAAGGGCCTGCGACTCCTTATGATGTAGTAGAGACCCATGACGTCCTCAAAATCCAGATTCCCACTTCTGTCCTTGTTGATTTCCTCAAACAAACTAGAATTGCTTATTGATTCGTACCCTACTTCTGTCATGAAATTTGTAAACTCGTGAAGGCTTATCTTCCCATCTTGATTGTCGTCCATTGCCGTGAAGAACGCCATGGCCGATTCCTTCACCTCTCGAGGAATGGTTTCGTAGTATGCCCCCGCAATCTGTCGGATCTCCTCCATTGTTAAAGTATTAATAATTATTCCCTCCCAAAATCTAAAGTTGGGATTTGGTATATATAGGCAAAAATTTCACCTTCCGTTTACTCGGGATCCGTTTAGTAATTTTTATGTTTTTCTTATTTATATTTAACCTTTTTTTTTGTTTTAAATTTTTTATTTTCAGTTCTCATTTTTTTTCTAAAATAAAAATAAAAAACATGTTTGATAACATAATTTCACTTATAATAATTAATTTTAAATATTTTATTTTATTAACTTTTTAATAAAATTGATTAAATTTAATAAAATATATTTCATATTAATTTAAGTTAACATATTTAAATTAATTACTTTCAGGAGTAATTAAATTTAATAAAGTATATTGATAAATAAAATAATTTAATAATAATAATTTTATTATTTTATTTATTGAAATTAATTTAATTCAAAAAAGTATTTTAACAAAATAAATAATTTTCAGACTTAATTATTACTTGTTAAAAATTTTAATTTAATAAAATAAATTATTTTCATAATAAATTATTCTTCTCAATAATGATTCTAATTTTAATACGTAATTATAATTAATTTTAATTTTACTAAATAACTTATTTTAATAATATGTTATTATTTTAATTATAATTAATATAATTTCAATAAAAATAAATATTTTATTAAATGGTTAATATTTTTTATAAAAATAATTTTATTTTAAGAAAATATTTAAATAAAATAATTAATTTTAATATGATGCAAAAAAATGGACAAAATATTAAAGATGACAAAAATTTATAAATGAAATTGATTGAGTTTAATAAAATATATTTCATATTAATTTTAGTTAATATATTTAAATTAATTCATTTAATATTATAAATTAATTATTTACAGTAGTAATTAATTTCAATAAAGTATATCAATAAATAAAATTATTTAATAATAAAATTATTATTTTAATTGTATTAAAACTAATTTAATTTAATAAAATATTTTCAAAAAATAAATAATTTTAAGATGTGATTATTACTTATTAAAAAACTTTTCAATTCGTAAAATAAACTTTTTTACCAGCGGCAACTCGGGGGTTAGGTGGCCCACCAACCTTTCTTGACTATTCCTTCCATAGTGATAGAACAGCGAAAGGTTGTAGATTTTTTTTATTTTTTTTTAAGAACAATCCATATATATATATATACACACATACATCCATCTATATCTTGTGCAATAAATAATTCCTTGACATCTTCTATGAATTTCATTCATGTTTATTTATTTATGAATTTTATTAATTTTATTTTTTCTTTTAAACAATACATATATACATCAATGCGCTGAGAACGTAGGGAAGGTGAGCGAGACAAGAAGGTTCTTTTTGTTAAATATAATACGTACAGATCATAACTTTTCAAAATTGAGAAATCAATGCATGCTTACTTATTCTAAAGACTATAAATTTTCAAAATTGGCAAGTTAATTCACGGTTATGAATATATTTTAAGGTAATGTTTAAAATGATAAAAAATGATAAAATTTAACAAAAATTATCAGCCCATAATTTATATAGTAAAATAAAAAATAAATTATTTTATATTTGAAATAGAAACACTCATTATGGCAGTCACCTCTACATCATTTAATTTTAATAAAATATTTTAAAATATAATTATTATTTTTTAAAAATAATTTTAGTTTATTAAAACATCATAAATGCTATTTTTTTAAAAATAATTTTAATTTAAGGAAATTTCTAAATTAAATAATTAATTTTAATATGATACAATAAAAATGGACAAAATATTTAAATTGGCAAAATATTTATAAAAAAAAAAATGAGAGTGAAAATTTCATTTTTCTGGTTAATTTTACATTCTTTGCCAATAAAAACAAATAAAAACTGGTTTACCAATGACGTTTCTTTTTTGTGAGCTTTTAAAATTTTATAAATATAAACAAAAAAAATACAGTAAAAATTAATGCTACTTCATGAGTCCTCGAAATTTCATTCGAGGATATATATGTATTCTTATTTTTTAAAGAATTGGGTTTTCCATTAATTATAATATTCCCCTCAGTGATAATTTTTGTCTTACAATCAGCACAGATTTCAAAAGTAAAAGGTAATTAAGCGGGCATAAAACAATTAATAGAAAGTTTTTACCTCTAATTGTTGCAAAAAATAAATAAATAAATAAATCTTGAAATAAGATTTTGAATAAATCTTATAGACAAAGTTAAATTTGTCCTATGTGTATTGTCATAAGTTTAGTTACCTATTTATCTTCATACCATTATATCGAGAAAGAGACTAACGATAGAAATTTAATAGTCTAATTGAAGAAATAAATTATTAGGACGGTGCTAAGAATTAGTACATGTACCTAAATTGACCGAAGACTGGGAAAACTGAAAATGAAAGATGCACATCTTAAAAGAAAAAGATGAGCAAGAAATTGTATAGAAGGACAATGGTGATAGCAATTTAGGTTCTGTATAATTTGTTGAAACTTTTAAAAAATTATTTATTCTTTATTTTATTATATAAAGTATAAATTTAAAATTTATTTTATTTTATATGATTTTTTATCACTCTAAACTCACCTTAATAGTATAATTGAAGAAATAGATTGCTTAATGCTGATTAGTAGACCTAAATAGACCAAAGATGGGGGAAACCGAAATTGATTGGCATCAGAATTTTTTATTTTTCAATTTAGATATTATTTCTGCAAGCTAGTTAGAATAATTAATGTGATAATGATACTCTTTTTAACAAAATTTTAATTTCGTATTTTCTTTTATTTAGAATCTATTTGTTTTAATATAAAATATTTTTAAAAAATATTTTTTATATTTTAAATACGTTATTCAACAAATATTTTATATTGAAACAAATATAGTGTTGATGCGAAAGTTTCGATGGTTGTTCGACCCGAGGAACTTGACCCGAGGATCTACCAAATCTCGCCGGAACCGGAAGTGATTTACCTATTCGTCAAGGACACCGGTGTGGTGCCTGCCAAAGGTACTCTGATACTTAAGTCAGATACAATAATCTGAAAATAAATTGGCAGAGTAACAGCCAGAATTCAAAGATTGCGTACCTTTCACGGTTTTTTGTCCCTCCTTTTATAATGGAAGATTGGCGTTTGGATAGACATGAATTTGGAAATTCTCGCCAGATTCTCTGCTAGTTTCCATCTTTTATGAGATACGATCTTATCGAATCATAGCCGTTTTGGGAACGGGCTCTCTAAGGAAATACTTTCCCTCTACGGGTGAGGCGTGAATCTCGGATTGAATTTCTCTGAGATCTTCGAATCCATCCCTGAGCTCTGACCTCGTATTATTATGAGCTCAGGTTTTTACTGCTGTCCGAGCTCAGTCTTCCTCCGAGCTCAGGCTCCTTCCGGGCTCAGGGCTCCTACCAAGCTCAGGGTTCTGAGACATCAGATCTGCCTTGCACCCGGATTTTAGTATGATCCTGGGGTATTTTAGGAATTCTTGCAAGGCTCGAGAAATATCCATTATCAGCTGCCCCCAAAGTCCTTAGCTTCTGCTTGCAGGAGTGAGGACTTTAATAAGCGGTTGACCTAGTCTCGAGCCGCGCACGCATTAAATGCCTTACGGCTGCCCATGATTGCCTGCCGCCAAACGTTCGCAGCGGTTAACATCCTAGGCGAATTTTCATTGGGGCATTTCAAATTCACGCCGCGGGGATGGGCTTCGAAGCTCCACCGTTGACCATGGCTACGTGTGGGGATCATATTCGCAGGTTTTGATCAAAACCCCATTTTATCCATTTGCGAAGCTATTCTCGAATTTTTTCCGGTACGTCACTGCCCCCTTCATTTTTATGCTTCATTTCTTTCGTCGTTTTCAATGGTACTTTCAAAGAGAGCACCGATTTTCCCAAACACAAGAGTTCATTCTAGACAACAATTTCACGTGGTCTGTAGGCACTTTTTTAGGTTTCGAACACTATCTGTCTAGGCTCAAACCTTCAACTTTTCCTTCCACCATGTCACCACGCCGAAATGTTATCATGTTTTCTGAGAGCGAGTCCTCTTCTAGAGGGGATGCTCCCGGGTCTGCCCAAGATTTAGCCTCCGGTTCCCAAGATAGTCCCAGATTTTGGGATCCCGCAGAGCTTGATTGCAATCAAATTTTCTCTGTCATCAGTAAAACTCGCCTGAAGAAGATACTTAAATCGTATCAGCCACCCAAGCATTTGTCCTACCGCTGGCCGGCCCCAGATGACACGGCCTGTTCCCCAGTTATGGCCGGGGTCGTTACTGTTTATGAGGCCGCGCTGTCCAGCGACCTCCGTTTTCCCTTGGCCCGCCCCATCAGGGAGGTCCTAGCTAGGCTGAATCTCAACCCAGCCTAGCTCACCCCCAACGGGTGGAAAATTCTAGTGGGCAGTGCTATGATTTGGAAGGCCACCACCAATGAGCACTTGACGGCGGACGAATTCCTGTACTGCTACAGGGTCGTTGAAGCCGGGCGCGGATGGTATTATTTTTTCGCTCGGACTAAAGCACTGAACATGGTGATTGGCTACCCCACCTCCATCAAGAATTGGAAAGATCACTTCTTTTTCTTG
>JAVXUM010000023.1:9151089-9173317 GCA_035590655.1 Pouteria glomerata
CCTTATAATACTTTCCTTTAACCTTTAGGGGGACTTTCCGGTCACACAAGACACCTGAAGCACTCCTCCATTTGGTCACACTTTTATCAGAAAAAGTGGAATATCAATTCATAATGATTGGTGTGTTTGAAAAATGGCTTTCAAAGGTGGGTGGTGATTTCATGAAGTGTGGTTTTACCTGACTATGCATTTTCAATACTGAATTACTGTTTTCTTTTGGTTTGTGCAGGATAAGACATCCCTGCCCTATGAAGCAGTTTACAGTGATGAGCAAGCAAGGTAGTCAAGAGTTGAATCTTTTAACCAATTACATTATTTCTTGTGCTATATTTAACGTGGGACTCATTTTGCATCTCCTTAGACAATCTTTCAGCATCTCTGGATCTTGATTAGTTTACTTCTTACATTGCGCTGAATGGTAAAATTCCATTCTTAGGTTGGAGCCATTTAGAACTCAAGCAGCGGTGCTAATGTTAATAACGAAAAGCTGATGTCAATTCTTTACATAAAATATGAAAAAGCACGATTTTATGAGTTGCAATAGAATACTGCTGAAGATTAATAGTTGTTCTTGTATCAAATGAATAGTTGGTTTATTCCATGTACAGTTCGTTGCCAGAGAGCTTGCTTCTTTATCAGCTCAAATTACAAAATGCAAAGGTGTTATACCATTATTATTCATTGCTGATCAGGGCAACATAAACTGGCAATTACAATACACGTTCTTGCTACATAAAGTTTTTGTCTGTACTTATTCGGATGTGCAGACATTCTCTGCATGACATTATTTCTTCTCAAAACCAACTTCGCTGGCACTAACTTTCATGTGATGCTGTATCTTGGTTTAGCTACATGTTTTTGGATTATGTCATACCTAGCCCTTCTTCAGTGAGATTTTCTAACCCCACTTGGGATATTTGATGTAGACATGATGCGCATTGGATAACTGAACAAATCTAATTGGACAACAGTTGATCATCCTCTCATTGAAAATTAGAAATGCAACCTATCTGAAAGTTGGTTGCTGCGAAAGAACTCCATGGATCTTGGTTATTACTTGCACTTGGTGAAGAATAAATGAAGCTCTAATGAGGAAAATGTGGCATGCCGCATGTAAAGACAATCTAATCGCGTTAGTCCTGAAGAACTATTTAAAAGCAAAATAATTCTGTTGTAGTGATATGGATGCTTCTGTTGGACAAACATATCAAAGCAGACGAAAGGGAGAAAAAAATCAAGGGGGTTAACGGCTGAAATGGATGAGAAAAATTAGGGCGATTAATGGCTGAAAGGGAGGGAGAAGAAAGGGAGAAAAATCAGGGTAGTTAACGGCTTAAATGGAGGAGAAAAATAAGGGTGGTTAATGGTTGAAAGGGAGGAGAAAAATTAGGAGGATTTGGTTAGGATATTGCTTGCATAAGGAATAGCAATTTTTTTAAAGTTTCTTTCTTGATTTTATTTCTTTCCTATTAGAATCCCACCCTAACAGGAAAGTTAATTAGGGAGACTTAATTAGGGTGGATTTGTTATTTCTTTCCTTGTTTGACACTTATGTATTTTGCCTATATAATGGCAGCTTTATCAATAAATAAAGGAGGCAACCAGATTATCAAAATCTAGTGTTTTTAGCTGTAATTTTTCAGCTAGCTCTATCAAGAGCTAGCTAACCATTTTCTTTCCAACATAGGTTCTTCCTCCAAAAGGAAGAACACCAACAAAGGAAGGGAGCTGGACTTCCCTCTTAATCGTCCATTGACGAGGTCATACACTAGGGCCCTTACCATCTTGGTATCAGAGCCGGTCGTCATGGACGATACCAATAATTCCACTCCAGAGCTGACAACCCTGTATCAACATGTAGACCAGCGTTTTATGGAGATGGAGGAAAAGTTTGGTGGCCTTATTCGGATTATGGATAGGCTCGGCCAGGAGAGGAGCAGGGAAGAGCCAAGAGGGGCAGAGAGCAGCAATGAGGCAGTGGCATCTAGGGGAGAAGAAGGAACTTCAGGATCCCACACAGTGCCATGTTATTCCAAAATGGAATTTCCTACATACGATGGCTTTGAAGATCCATTGGTGTGGCTCCATAGATGTGAGCAATTTTTTTTGGCTCAAAGAACGCCAGAAGAGGAGAAAGTGAGACTAGCGGCTTTCCACTTGATTGGGCAAGCGCAACTGTGGCACTTTCAATTTGTGCAAGAGGAGCCAGTCCTACGTTGGGGAATGTTTAAGAAGCATTGCAACTTGCGGTTTGGTCCCCATTTGAACCACAATCCAGTTGGGGAGCTAGCAAATTTAAAACAAACAGGGAGTGTGGATGAATATCAAAAACAATTTCAAATTTTGTTAGCAAGGATAGTGGGCCTTCCCAAAGATCTTCGGGTAAATCTATTTACAGCCGGCCTTGTTGACGGGCTAAGAATTGATGTTGAAATGCAAAATCTTATTAATTTGGGGGCTGCCATGAATTTGGCAAGAGTATATGAAAAGAAGATGCAATTTACACAAGGTATGGGAAGCAAGAAAACCAACGCCTCATGGAATTCTTGGATGCGGCCAAGCTCTTTTTCTGCACCAGTCGCCTTTCAAGGGAGCAAGGAGAGTTCAAGCAACAAGGGATCGGCAGCAAGTTCCAATAGCGTGGGAACACCTCCTATAAGGAGGCTTACCCGAGCTGAGATGGCTGAAAAAAGAGAGAGGGGCCTATGTTACAACTGTGGTGAGTTGTACACCGCGGGACATAGGTGCAAAAGGCTATGTTGGATAGAAGTTGTGCAAGAAGACGAAGAAACAAAGGAGGAAGAGGAGATCGACGAGCCAAAAATTTCACTACATGTCATGACAAGAACAAATAGCACTCAAACCATGCAAGTCAAAGCTGAAATTGATGACTGGCCCCTATTGGTACTAGTAGATTCGGGAAGTACTCATAATTTCATAGGAGAGAAGGCGGTTCAGCAGCTTGGGTTGGTTGTGAAGGGACAATAAGGGCTGAATGTGGCAGTAGTCGACGGAGCAAAAATACCAAGCTAAGGGATGTGCAAAGGGGTAACTTTTAAGGTTAATGATGAATTATTTTGTGCTGATCTTTAGGTTATACCTTTGGCGGGATTTGATGTAGTTTTGGGGGTTAAATGGCTGCAAACACTAGGCCCTATAGTATGGGATTTTTCTGCACTTACTATGAGTTTTAATGTGGAGGGAAGGAATTTACAGTGGCAGGGACAACTACAACAAATCAAGCTAAGACTACACATGGTGCAAGGGCAGCGACTAGAACAAGCCGAATTGCACCAAATTCTGGAGGAAAATTCCGCCTTGTTTCAAGAACCAATTAGCCTCTCTCCTATTTGGAATCGTGATCACCGAATCACTCTCATTCTAGGGACAGGACCAGTGGTGGTAAGACCGTATAGGTATCCTTTTTTACAAAAAGAGGAGATTGAAAGGCAATGTGATGAGATGCTGAAGCAAGGGATCATTCGACCTAGTAGATCCCCATTCTCCTCACCTGTACTGCTGGTTCGAAAGAAAGAAGGAACGTGGAGATTTTGTGTTGACTATCGGGCCTTGAATGATCAAACAGTGAAAGACAAATTTCTTATTTCGGTGGTGGATGAAATATTGGATGAATTACATGGAGTGAAGTTTTTCACTAAGTTGGATTTGAGGTCAGGTTACCACCAGACACAGATGGATAAAGAGGATGCGGAGAAGACTGCGTTTAGAACTCATCATGGTCACTATGAGTTCTTGGTTATGTCTTTTGGGTTGACCAACGCTCCATCAACCTTTCCAGCACTAATGAATGAGGTATTTCATTCTTATCTAAGGCGATTCGTTTTGGTTTTCTTCGATGACATTTTGATCTATAGTAGGGCATGGGAGGAACATATGCAGCATATTCGAGTCGTTTTTAATTCACTACTTTCTCACCACTTATTTTCGAAGAGATCAAAGTGTTCATTTGGGGAACCCAGATAGCATATTTGGGACATATAATCCATGGTGCAGGTGTGTTTGCCGATGCTAGTAAGATCCAAGCAGTGGTGGATTGGCCTACCACTCATGCAGTTAAGGCTGTAAGGGGATTTCTAGGATTAGCTGCATACTACAAGAAATTTATTTGAGATTATGGGCAGATAGTAGCTCCCCTCTCAAGCTTGTTGAAGAAGAATTCCTTTAAGTGGAATGAGGAAGCCGAGATAGCCTTCAACAATTTGAAGAAGGCTTTAGCAACTGCTTTAGTTTTACAACTACCAAAATTTGAGGAGGAGTTTGTTGTGGAGTTTGATGCTTTGGGGTGCGGGATTGGAGCGGTACTCCAACAACAAGGCTATCCAATCGCTTTCTTTAGCCGCAAGTTAGCCCCCCGCCACTTCAAACTTGCAGCATACGAAAGAGAGCTAATTGGCCTTGCTAAGGCCATCTCACATTGGAGACCATTCCTATGGGGGAGGGTGTTCCTAATTAGGACTGATCATTACAGTTTTAAATTTCTCCTAGAACAAAGGCTAACAACTTCTCCCCAACAACATTAAATGAGTAAAGTGCTTGGTTATGATTTCAAGGTGGAATACAAGGCTGGGAAACTTAATGTTGCATTTTATGCATTATCTAGAAGAGATGAGGAAGAAGGACAACTGAATGCATTGTCCCAACCAAAAATCGCATTATTTGAAGCAATTAAGGAGGAGATTGCCAATGTTGAAAAATTGCGGCACCTATATCAGCAGGTTGCAGTAGGCAAGGAGGGGGCTGATTGGAGAGTGAATGACGGCTTGATTTTTTACACTGACTAGGTGTATTTGTTGCCCACTTCACCTCTAATTCAAATGGTGTCCTAAGTCATTTTCATAATATGACACAAGGGGATGCAAAAGACATTAGAAAGAGTGAAGGGGGACTTTTTTTGGAAAGGGATAAAAGATGTAGTGAAGGACTTTGTGTGGAAATGTTTGGTATGTCAGCAAAATAAATGGGAAAACCTTCACCCAGCAGGTCTACTTCAGCCCTTACAAGTCCCAAGTAGTGTCTGGGCGAATATTTCCATGGATTTCATAGATGGGCTTCCCAAGGTGGGAGGTAAATTTGTCTTATTAGTGGTGGTGGATAGATTCTCAAAATATGCTCACTTTATGCCTCTCACTCATCCTTATTTTGCTATTAGTGTGGCTCATGCATTCTTTGAAGGTATCTTTCGCCTACATGGTCTCCCTGAATCTATTGTATCTGATAGGGATCGGGTTTTTACTAGCTTATTTTGGAAGGAGCTTTTTCATTTGAGCGGTTCCAAATTGGCCTTGTCTTCTGCTTATCACTCTCAGACTGATGGACAAACTGAGGTGGTCAACAGAACAATTGAAATGTATTTACAGTGTTTTGTTGGGGATAGGCTGAAATCTTGGGTGGACTGGTTACCATGGGCAGAATATTGTTATAATACTTCCTACCATTCTTCACTTCATACTACTTTTAAAGTGGTTTATGGTAGGGAGCCACCTCGTCTGTTGTCTTATGTGGAAGGAAGCACCAGAGTCGATGCAGTCGACCAACTATTGAAGGAGCGGGGTGAATTTTGGGTTGAAATCAGGTTGCGCTTAGTGCAAGCACAGCATAAAATGAAGCATTTTCATGATACTAAGAGGAGGGAGTTGTCTTTTGAGCCGGAAACTTGGGTGTGGCTAAAACTCCAACCCTACTGCTAGCTGAGTGCTGCAAAACGCAAGTTTCACAAGCTTGCTCCTAAATTTTATGGACCTTTCAAGATTCTGGAGAAAATAGGAGTTGTCGCCTATCGCTTGGAATTGCCACCGGAGAGTCGTATTCATGATGTCTTCCATATCTCCTTGTTGAAGGAATTCAAGGGTACTCCCCCCACCTTTATTCCTTCCTTACCACCAATCAAGGAAGGGAAAATTGTGCCTAGTCCACAACAGCTTGTGAAGTCATGGTGGAACAGGGGCCGAAGGGAGTTACTAATTCAATGGGCAGGTTCCTCAGCTGAAGATGCTACTTGGGAGGAGTTGGAGGGCTTTAAACAAGCTTATCCAGAGTTCAAGCTTGAGGGCAAGCTCGATGTTGTTGGGGGGGGGGGGGGAGTAATGATATGGATGCTTTTGTTGGACAAACATATCGAAGGAGACGAAAGGGAGAAAAAATCAAGGAGGTTAACGGCTGAAATGGAGGAGAAAAATTAGGGCGATTGATGGCTGAAAGGGAGGAAGAAGAAAGGGAGAAAAATCAGGGTAGTTAACGGCTGAAATGGAGGAGAAAAATAAGGGTGGTAAATGGTTGAAAGGGAGGAGAAAATTAGGAGGATTTGGTTAGGATATTGCTTGCGTAAGGAATATTTATTTTTTGAAAGTTTCTTTCCTGATTTTATTTCTTTCCTATTAGAATCCCACCCTAATAGGAAAGTTAATTAGGGAGACTTAATTAGGGTGGATTTGATATTTCTTTCCTTGTTTAACACTTATGTATTTTGCCTATATAATGGCAGCTTTATCAATAAATAAAGGAGGTAACCAGATTATCAAAATCTAGTGTTTTTAGCTGTAAATTTTCAGCTAGCTCTATCAAGAGCTAGCTAACCATTTTCTTTCCAACATAGGTTCTTCCTCCAAAAGGAAGAACACCAACAAAGGAAGGGAGCTGGACTTCCCTCTTAATCGTCCATTGACGAGGTCATACGCTAGGGCCCTTAACATGTTGTCATATTGATCTCTCTGCTATTGTTTGTTTAAATAACTTTACAACCTCTGTTTATAAAAACCTTGAGAAGTTGGACTTTCTGGAAAGATGTCTTCTAATGCGTTCGAATGTCCAAGCCCTAACCTTCCAATTTGACCTTTTATACATTACTTTTTCTTTTCATTTTTTGCGCAAATACATCCATAATGGTTGGATTCAATTGTTCACAAAGTCTCAGTACATTCTTGTCAGCTCAATTTATTCTCTTGAGCTTTTATTGTTATATACAATTTCCAGATCCTGTTCATCTCTGAGGGTGGGGTGTCCTAATAATCCAATTGCCATTCATCCTCCCAATCGTAAGCCTGGTTTAAGACGTGAAAACTAAATATATGGACAAATATAGACGATCTGTGGCGTGCACAACACCAACTTGTATTTATTGGCTGAAGTGCTCAGATTCATTTTGGACACGTTGGACTCTCCTTAAAATATATATACTTTATAAATTCCTTTATTAACTTTTAAGCTATGAAATATAGTTTAGTTTCTGTTTGTGGAATGTAATCATCATGTGACTTCTTTGTTGACTTTTAAAAATATGAAATACATGATTTTAAATTTTAGGTAGTGTTATATTGCATTATTTCTGTTATATTTGAATAAAATATTAACGTCTAAGACAAAAATATGTATTTTTGCAAGTTTCCTGCTGTGTGGCGTTTGCATTTTTTGAAAATTGTGGTCTTGGGTCAGTGACTGTGCTTCTTAGAATGGGACCATAAAATTTTGGAACATAGCTGTTAAACAATGCACAGAGCTCCTCTAAAAATAGAGTTCTACATTGGCAGCAGGTATGATGCTGAATTGTATATATTATATATATATATGGGACACAAAAAAGAAAACTGTGTCAACAAGTGCAAGAGTTCGATATTGTTGGGCACATCTCATAACAACTGAGGTGGTTGTTAACCTGGAATTAAGACAAATTTTATGCTTGTAGCTCATGAGTATCATAATTAAACTTGTTTGATTGCTTACAATGAGGAGCTTGGCTACACATGTTGGGGGCATGTCAAGGATGTAAATAATTGAAGACTCATTCATGCATGATATGCTTTATACTTAGTTCATATCTAGTTTCCCCACGGAGTTAAATTTCTCCTTAAGGTACTTAATGTTAGATTTACTTGACAAGGACATATGTGATTGTATTTAAACGGGAAAATTGCTGTTTATGTGCTTTATGTTTTCTCTAGACCTCTTCCATGAATTTCTTGATTATTTTATTTTAAGACACAATTGCTACTTGATAAGTTTATTTATTTATTTATTTTTTGTTTTCTTCTAGGTTTCTTTCAGAGTATAGATTTGATATCTCAAAGCTGGAGCCATTGGTGGCAAAGGTAAGTAATAGAGTCTCAATTTGGCTTCCTGTTTCTTAGAGGAGGAATAAAAGGAGCTATTAAGCATTTCCCTTGCCTTTGCTCATTTTTTATGAGAATTAATCACTAAAAAAAAAAATAAAATAAAATAAAGATAAAAATAAAAAAATGATATATTGATAGTTTGGTAAGGAATGTAATTCCAAGGCAAATTCATTAACGCTTGAAATATTGGCATCTCAATCCACAGTAGTGAAGTGATTAATGTATTGGATGTTTTTTTTGCAGCCTCATTCTCCTGATAATCGAGCTTTAGCAAGGGAATGCAAAGATGTAAAAATTGACAGAGTTTATATTGGATCTTGTACTGGTGGAAAAACTGAAGATTTTATGGCTGCAGCTAAAGTTTTTCTAGCTTCAGTATGATGACAAAACCTCTATTGCTTGTTTTGCGTTGTCATCAGAGTGTTGTTTGTTTTTTGCTGACAGTTACCTGAACATCGCTTGTCCAATTTACTTTTTTCCTGGTAGAAATAGCAATTACATTTAGGCTACATTGTTTCTACATAAAACTGTTTTCTGGAAGACGATTTTACTTATATTTGAGGAAGTTGTTTTCCCAAAACGTGAATAAAATCGCTTTTGGGAAAACATTTTACATGGAGACAAATAGGCTATTTACTTGTCTTTCTTCTCTGAGAATGCTGAGAGTTGCTTTTTTTTTTTTTTTTTCCTAAGTCGTGTGGGGAAGGACCTAGCTAATAAGTGTGCATCATGAATTTTTTTTTTGGGTGCAGTATGTCAATTTTTTCTATATTCTATTTCTTGTTACAAATTTATTTGGAGGGTGGTATGGTTACAAACCTAACCTCCGGCATTATGGCTTGGTGGTGCCAATGTACTGTATTGTTTATTATTATTATTATTATTATATTCCATTTACCCCCATTCCATTTCCCACCATGAGGTTACAAGGACAGGCAGGCAATGCTTTAGATGTAATTGGATGTTATATAGGTTGAGACTTAATATGACAGTTCTATGTTATTCTTAAAATTGTGACAATCATACCTTTGGAAGCCACCTTTTTCCCCTCTATCTACACAAACATTTGCAGATATTATCAACTCAAAATTAATGCATGTCCCCCTTGTTCTGCAAGCATTTCTTAGATGGTATGAATGGAAGATTGGGAAATGGTTTCTCATTTTCTAGGAATCACATCACAGGCAACAGTAGTTCTGTGTCAAGGCTATTCAAGTGTTTAGAGTAGTTAGGATTTGATATGGAAAATGATAATGTTAGATGGACTCGTAATGTATGGTGTACCAATGTCAGACACTTACATTTGGGTAAAGAGAAGAGTAAGGGTATGATGCATGCGTTCCCACGTATAATTGGACATCCATACAAATATTTTTAGCAAGTCTATTGTAGCACTTCAAATTTAGCACATAACTATGCATTAATCTTTTATTTTATCCATGAAATAGTTTAATGGCATCTGATCATGTAAAATAAAATAATTATGTTAAATATATGAATTTTTTCCTGTGTCTCCATGTACTTGAATAAGAAAATTAAATAAATCCCGCTCTTAGACATGTATTTATACTTGAAATCCGTACTCGAGTCCACGTAACGTAGGTGGCAAATATCGAGCCCTCTTTTTCTTTTAATTATTGAACATTCTAGTGATGTGATATTCCATTATTCATTTTTCCTTTATTTTCCCCCCTTACTTTTCTGGTCGGGGGTTTGAGAGGATGGGAATGAGATTTGCAACTAGTTTGACATTGTCATTGGTTACCTTGAATGAGTTCTTGGCATGACTTAGTGTCACCAAAACAACAGAACGATGCAACCTCGGAAACAGTTTCTCGTTTTCTCTCAGTACAGTTCAGTTCTTAGTTTAGCGTTGTATTTCCAGCTGGAATGAGTTCTCTGAAATAACTCGGCACTTTAGAGTTCCCATATAATGGAATGAAGCCAACTTGGAAATAGATTCTTTTCTTTATCCTGATACCATCCATCCAACTGAGCCTAGAGAACGATCTCTCTATATGCTGGTTCACTTTGGCACCATAGAAGTGGAGTATTGTCTTTACATCAAACTGGCCCCTATTAAGAGTCATTTATCTGATTGTTTATTTACATGCCTTGAAAACACAAAGCCTAGACACCGTAATCATATGATTGAATATAATATTTTTCTTTTTGGCTAAAAGACTTAATGTAATGTGTGCAGGGCAAGAAGGTCAAGGTTCCCACTTTCCTTGTCCCTGCTACTCAAAAGGTTGGTAATATCAGACCTAGTGTTGAATAGCTCTTTACTATGTTCAAGAAGCACAAAAAGATAAGTATGGTATTTTTATATGACTAAAATTTTCAGGTTTGGATGGATGTATATGGTCTACCAGTTCCAGGATCTGGTGGCAAGACCTGCTCGCAGATATTTGAGGAAGCTGGGTGTGATACACCTGCGAGTCCTAGTTGTGGTGCTTGCTTGGGTGGCCCTAAAGATACTTATGCACGCATGAATGAACCTAAGGCAAGTTTTATTACTTTCTATTGGAACACTAATTGATTCATCATATGGAAAATATCATAGTTTTGTGAAATTGATTATATACTTTCTTACAACTCATAACATGCTTCACTTTACCCGTGACCTACTGTTCATCTATTTTTTTATTATACAAATATGTTTATACTCTTACTACTTCACAGTGGGTCCAAAATGTTTTTCCACTCTATGTATTAGAAAGTGAATAAAAAGTCTTTATATCTATTATAGAAAACACTTATAGCCATAGCCATAGGAAAAAAATATCTATTTTAGAAAAATTTATTCATATACTACTTTAAAGTTTTGGTTTATAGAATTAAATCTAAAAGAGGGATTAATGAGTATTGTTGAAGAACTTGTAAATTTATTTTGTTAATGATTATTATTTGATTGATTCCATGTTTTTTCTTTAAATTTGTGATGCATTTTATATGTCTAAATTACTGGTACGTGCCTAAAGAGTTTGTAATTTTAGAAAAAGGAAAAAAATAAGACATGTTTAAATGAGTGCTCGATGAATGTTGTCATTCAAAATGGACACAACATCAATCAAACTATGATGGTTGCATATTATATCTATCAAACTATTTGATTTCTTTCTTTCATATTTTTGGTATGGTATCCTCCCAAAAGAAGATGTGTCCAGTTTGATTCTTCTTAGTTGGGTTGGGTGGATTCGACCAGAAATGTGCTTACACACAGGCCTACCCTCTTCCCGAAACATCTGTAATGACTAATTTATAATGGTGAATTGCTATATGCTTCGCAGTTCATGCATACATAGGATTAGACCCAAGTGCTATAATTTGTTTTGGAAGTAATTGGTTTTAATTTGTTTTGGCAGTCATTAATACTCTTTTATTTATCAAAAGAGCCATCATTAGTGCTCTATTGCAATCGATTGACCAATTGTGTATGTTAGCTCCTCTAGTTTCTGTCAATCTGTTTTGAACACAATTCGTTTATTTTTTCCGCTCAACTCCAACGAAGTCTTAGATCTAAACTAGTTGGACGGTTTTGGGTCAGCTACATGAACCCACTTAATTTATTTTTTGAGTTTCAAAAAGTAGCATTTTTGATATATTTATGTGGATTCTTTATTTATTTTTTAAGTCGTTAAAAACGTGCCTAATAATACATATCAAGCTAACTTAACATTACCTCTCACATGCAACCCTTTCTTGCACATAGAGTAGAGAGAGAGAGAGAGAGAGAGAGAGAGAGAGAGAGATTAGATCAAATAGGTGCTCCAACTAAAATAAAACATGATAACAGGACTTAAGACTTCCTTGGAAGGCTAGAACTAGAGCTCTTACACCATTATAAGTCATTAATTGTCTTAAAAAAAAAGTTTTAAGATGTTGGTAAATCGGGCTAACAATGTATATCAAGTTGAGTTATCAGGTATAACGGTCATGCTGGATGCCATGTCACCCCAACTGTTGTGTGCTCGTTCTTGCATTTGGACATTTGGTCCAACTTTGCCTTGCTATGTCTCCTATGTTGGTTGCCATAGTTCCCAGTTTAGGCTGCCCAGTGTGGGAACTTCCTCAGCCTTGTGAACTATCCCTCCTTTGCGCCACTCTTTATTCAATTTGCAAGTACTTAGTTTGGCCAAGCAATTATCAGCCAGGGCCGCCTCACGCATCCTTGTGCACATGGCCTTCACATATGTATCCTCCATTAGTATCCACTCACCAAGGGGATTTTGAGCCAAGCGAGCCCCCCCACATGAGAATTCTCTACAAGATTACTCCATTGAGTGAGTCCTCCTCTTCAAATGCTTTATTTCTAAGAAGCTTGTCTCCACCCTGGTTTTGGAGCAAGGCCTTGAGAACCTCCCAAGAGGTTGCCCTCCACTTATGGGCACTTGAGGGGTCCCATGGCTAATTTCATTAGCATCGGATCACTAGGGTCATTTGAATTAGTGGCTAAAATTTCTCTCTCCCTCTCTCTCTCTTTTCTTTTTCTTTCCTTTTTTTTTTTCTCCCTGGGCAGGTCATCCCATATTCCCTTGAGAGATTATGTCCTAAACTGTCTTAGAGAAAGGGAACCCTACTACACCACAATACCATTGGAATATGGCGCCATTTCTTGGTTGGGAGGCATTCCAATGCCAAGAGGATTGGACTAAGTGAGGCACCTACCTGGGGACTACATGTCCTTCAGTGGTGGATCTAGAGGGGGCGGTTACCCCCCTAGCTTCAAAAAATCCTTGAATGTGTAGTGTAATTTGTGCAAAAATTTTGAATAGTCTTTTTAATTTGTAAGTGCACCCCCTTAAAAAAAAAAAGTAAAATAAAATAAAACCCCAAAATCCAGTTTATTATTTTACACTCACAATTGGGAAAGGGCATAGCCTAACCAAAAAAAAAAAAAAGAAGCCCTTTTAGCTTAGCTCCATTAGATATTAGCCAATCTACTTTTTTCCAGAACTCCAAATTCGGGATGGTAATAAGGTGAGTTAAACAGGGACCCCTTTTGTATCCTATAATGAGTATGGGGTACTAGTAAATAGGTTTGCGGAAAAAAGATTAATATCCACAGTTAATACCTAACCCAATTACAACTTTTTAGTATTTTTGTATTGTTAATTTGCATAAATAATAAAAATTGTTAATAAGTTTAATATTATAAAAATAATATAAGTTATTTACTTAAATCTATAAATAAAAAAAAGGTTGCACTTCCAATCTAAACCACGTGGAGGCAACTTATGTCTGGTGTGGAGGATCACTTGATGGTGTGGGGGATGGGGAAAGACCCCTTGCCCCATCCACTGCCTACATAAGTGTCAAATCGTCCTTCTGCCACTGATGTCCTTGCCACGTGGTTAGTTTGCTTTCATTGTCTAACCTCCCACTATAAATAGTATGTTCAATCATACATTTGGCCTTCTTTTTAGTGTGTCTGGATCTGCCTTGTTCAAGCATTACAGTTGAAATCACTTGTTACTGTGTGGAGATTTCTAACTATTTGCAAACCATCAAGAAAAAGATAAAAGAAAAATGCATCTCTTCAATAAGCCCCTGAATTATATAATATTAGTTTCATCTTAGAGCTTTAAAACCCCGATCATGTCTATTTTGCTATGCTACACATTGTTACTTTTGTTTTTTTGGGGCATTTTACACATTGTTATCTGGTTAACTTAAGCCACCTGCAGTCTAAAACCTATTATGTATGTTATCATTCTGAACCAGTAACTACTGTATGTAGTGGAATTTATTACCACTTTTATCGTATGGGGTTATGGAGATAAAAATAAAAGATACAAAATATAAAACAAATTGAGGTAAATGCTTGTATGTGTTCTCCATTATTGCTTTATTGTTTTTAATATGGAAAGGTTCTCTCTCATAAGGCTAAAGTACCCTGTCCTCCAACTTTGATAAAACTATTCCTTAGTGATGAGACATCAAAAAATGCAATTGGTTTTAGTGGTGTTCATGAAACTATTGTGGAATCAAAATGCATCTTCATGAAACTATTTCTAGTTAAGGCTAAATTATCTACTGCAACTTCAACCCCACCCTAAGGAGAAACATGGGGCTTGATGAAGAATGGATCACTACTTGCTGCGGTTGCTTTGCTCAGTTCCGTTATTAAATGGCTGGCCTGATTTATTTCATTGCTGTTAATCAGAAGAGTGACTTCTTTTCCTGCACTGCTTTTATTTTACTCATATAGTGGTATTTACTCGTCTAGATTGTGGACACTTGTACAACTTAAAAAGGGTTCATCATTGTAGGTCTGTGTGTCGACAACAAATAGAAACTTCCCTGGTCGAATGGGGCATAAAGAAGGCCAAATTTATCTGGCTTCTCCTTATACAGCTGCTGCATCTGCTTTGACCGGCTTCGTCACTGATCCAAGAGAGTTTCTGCAGTAGGCCGGCCATTCAACGCCAAGTGGTGTGCAATATCTCTGTACTATGTATTGCTCAAGACATTTATCGAAGGCCGGAAGCAAAATATTTAAGTTCAAATCAATCTTTTTTTTTTTTTTTTTTGTATGTTGTGATTGTGTAGAATTAACCAGATGAGCTTTGCAGGAGATGGTATTTTCTTAATATTTGAAATGATGCAAGAGTTGTCAGAGGTGTGTTCTGTGCTGTAATATCGAAGAGAGAATGCTTGTAATAAATCCTCCTTGGCATGGTTTGCTTCGTAGGGTTTTTCCATACGATCGTATACTATTTCATGTTAGCAATCATATGAGACAACATATATATATATATGTATATATAAGGGAAAAATTGATGATATGCAATGGTGGATTACAAATGGCTGGATGTATTTTTGATTGTTGAGGGAACTGGCTCTTTGGCTTTGACAATGTTTTCGAGACTTCTCATCTGAGAATGTACCAAAAGTGCCCTTTTCGATCGCCATGTAGAGCAGAATGTAATAATTGAACAAAATACGTAGCATTTGAAAGAGAGAATCGCTTACCAACTCTAGGAAATTTGAAAAACATTTGCCTTAAGTATGCATAGACGTGTAAATCCTTCATAGTATACTTCATAGTTTTATGACAACGGATCATGCACATGTATTGTGAATTCCGTCGATTTATTGGCAGCTTAAAGTGTTATAATTTATGTTATTAATTATTTATTTAATGATATTGTGAGTTATATTTTTTATGTAATTAGTTGAATTTATTTATGTAATATTTAAATTAATCTTATTTTAGTTAATTATTGGCTTTTAGATATTTTATAAATTGATCCTCTAATTATTTGATTAATTGATATGGTTAAGTGTTGTTTAGGCCATGAAGTTTGTTATGTTGCGGAGATTTTACAAATGACACATGTTAGAAACGTACTGCTATTGGTGATTTATTTGGAGGTGTATATAAATTTTGAAGTACATAAATACTCTACATCTATATCTATATACCACTCTAAGGCAAACACTAAGATTTGGTAAAATCTTTTTTTTTCGTGATTTATTTATTTTTGGTGAAGTTTTTATCTTTTTCTTTTTATAATATCATTTAACATCTTATATCTACTAATATATTTTTATCTATCTTAAATACTTTTTAATTACCTATTAATTTTATATTTTTTTAATGCTCTTTAATTATATATTATTTACTTAAATAATATTAACTATTTATTATTTACTATTGGAGATATTTTTTTTTTATTTTTATAGTTTTATTGATTATTAAAAAAATATTCACGCTCATTACTTATGCATTGAGATATATTTAAATATAGATTATTGGGGAGTTTGAAGTTTTAAAAAAATTTAAAAAAATCAAAAGTTAATATGAAAGTAATGTAAAAGTGACATGTATTGAAAATTTGATTAGAAATAAGCAGAAAATTTTAAAAGTTTTAAAAAACCATTTTTTTGAAGAAATTTGAGGTTTTAATGGGAGACTATAAGAGTCAAAACTTTCGCTTTTGGAGGGTGGAAAAGTAATTAAAGATGACAAATCTGGCGAGTTGGTGCTGAGGCAGACTCCATCCATCATAAAAATATAAAAATAAGAAGATTAAAAAAATAAAATTATGATTGACCAGAGAACGTGGAGTTGTTTTGCAGTGGATTCTCACCTAACATGTTAGTTGGTGCGGATTGTTTATTTTTGGTGGCATTTGGAAAAAAAAAAATTAATATAAAAATGACACAAAGTAAAATTTAGTTAAAAAGACGTTTAGTTAATTAAAATTTAGCTAAAAAGTATAATAAAATAAAAAAATTTTGATATAAATGTGATAAGTAATAAAATTTAATTAAAAAAAATTATAAAAGATAGTTAAAAGTTGAAGAATTCTAATTAGTTTTTATTAATCAAACAAGACCTAAATAAAATTCAAAATATTAATAATTTTTTATAATTTTTGATAGAATTTAATTTTCCAAACATGATCATGGTGGGTGGGTATAGAAGAACGTTGTCAAGCATAGCTAAATGCATTACAATTTTCAGTACCAAATACTATACATATATAGCTTTGTTTGGATAGTGAAAGTTTATCAAAATTTATTTAATTTTAATTACTTTTTGTACTTTTTTTTAATTAAATTTTAACACATATTAATTTTATACCAAATCAACTATACTTTAATTGTATTTTTTATCAATTTTTTTTTCAAACACCCCATAATAAAACTATTGTTTTAAAACTTTGTGCATTTCAAAAGATTCCTTTTCTTCTGCCACAATTTGTGCTTTGTTGGATTTGGAATTTAAAAATTTACGTTTACAGCTGGCTTTGTTTGGTTTGTAATGACAACGGTGCAGTCCAAATTACAATTTAACTTATTCATGGAACTAAACCTTAGATTTAGTTTTGGAAGTAAAAGAGTTAGTTAGCTTTTTTTATATTTGAGAAGAAAAAAATTTAATTTTTTAATTTTTGATTAATTTGATAATTTTGTCTCCTATAGTTTAAAAAAAAATTTAAAAAATAAGGAGATAAGTTTAGTCATTTTAGAAAAAAGATAAAAAAAAACTGAGTAGTTAGTAGCTGAGTAGCTAAAAGAATGCTAAACGAAATCTTAAATCCGGAAGATAGAAAAATTAATTTTTTTTGTGCTAAAAAAATTAAAAAAACAAATTTTTTTAATAATTAATTTTTTAACTTTTTATTATTTTAATATTTTTATCTTTCATAATTTAAAATAAATTTAAAATATAAGATAATAAATTTAATTATTTCAAAAATAATAAAAAATTAAGTAACCAGAAACGCTAAGAAGTTGGCTAGCAAAGCAAGACTTTGCCTCATTTGCCTCATTTGGTAGCATCAATCTTCATCAAATTTTATCAAATTTTAATTATTTTTGTCCTTTCTTCTAATTAAATTTTAACACATATTATTTTTATATCAAATCAACTGTACTTTTACTGTATTTTTTGTCAAATTTTTATCTTCCAAACACTCCATAAAAAAGTGTTTGGTTTACTGTTTACCAAAATTCACCAAAACTTATCTATTTCTATCTAACTTTTTTTTTTTTCAACTTTTTTAATTAAATTTCGTTATATATTACCTTCATATTTAACTTTCGTATTTTTTTTAAAATCCAAACACCACGTAAGCTTTTAATCCATGCACTTGACGTGTCTTTAAGCCATTCAATTGATGTATCTTTTTCTGTGCGATTCACTTTAACGTGATGTGTCTTCACTCCGAGGAATTAGTGGCCACTGACCGAAACTTTTCAGCTAGCTTTCTTTAGCTAAAGGTACCGCGGGGCTGGCTTATTGATGACATTTGTAATTTTTTCTAGAACTTTATTTTGTATCTTTGACTTCGTCCATAAGGTTGCAGAATCTTTCACAAAGCAAAAACCGATCCTCTCTAAAGTTTCTTGCAGTTCCTTATTTCCTTTCACAAAGCAAACCAAGTTTGGTTTCTTGCACTTCCTTTTTCCTAGGTTTCTTGCACACCTCTTTTCTTTATCCTTCCTTTTTTTGCTCTAATCTTTACTTGCAGAAATGGCTGAGTTGATTCTGGGAGGATTGCTCTCTGGGTTCTTTGATGTGCTGCTGGATCGTTTGGCTTCTCGTGATGTCTTGAACTTCTTGCGAGGACAGAAAAATGATGGAGGCCGACAAAATGTTGGAATCCTGAAGAAGCTAAAGTCAAAATTGCTTCTGCTTCGAGCAGTACTTGATGATGCCGAGAACAAACAATTCACAGAACAAGCAGTGAAGGATTGGCTGGACGAGCTTAAGCATGTTGTCTACCAAGCCGATGATTTACTGGATAAGATCAACTATCAAGTTTTGCGTTGCAAGGTGGAAGCAGAGTACCAAAAAGACCCCAATTACCAGGTACGGAATTGTCCCCTGATCTAAAAAATTACACTATTGATTTTACTAATTTTTTCTTATAAATTAATATTATGATTTTTTTTTTTTTCATATTTTACTCCAGTGTATTTTTACTTTTACTCCTACTATCCTTAAAAATGTTATTTTTCCTCTATTGATTATAAATCCCGATCCGCCCTATAGGTACGAGACTCCACCTCAACCCCTGCAAATTCCTTTGATCCAGAGATAGAGTCCAAGTTAAAGGAGATAACTGATATGTTAGATGATTTTCTTGAAGAAAAGGATGCCCTTGGTTTGAGAAAAGTTGGTAGAAGGAATTGGTCTGGATATATACCATCAACATCTTTGGTGGATGAATCTAGTGTGTATGGGAGGGAAAATGACAAGGAGGAGATAATTAAACTCTTGCTTTCGAATGAGGCAAGTGACACTGCAATTGGTGTTATTCCTATAGTGGGGATGGGTGGTGTGGGAAAGACTACTCTTGCTCAACTTGTATACAATGATAGCAGAGTGAACATGCATTTTGAAATGAAAGCATGGGAATGTGTGTCCGATGAATTTGATATTGCAAGGGTTACAAAATCAATTCTTGACAAAGTCACTAAAAGTACTTCCGATACAACTGATCTAGAAGAGCTTCACGTTGCTCTGAAACACAAATTAAATGGGAAAAAAGTTTTAATTGTTTTAGATGATGTCTGGAATGACAATTACATTTGCTGGGACAATTTGAGGAAACCTTTAACAAGTGTAGAGCGCGGAAGCAAAATTATTGTAACCACCAGAAATCTTAGTGTTGCGGATATTATGAAAACAGCTGCTCCTGTTCACAACTTGCAAAAGTTATCAGATGAACACTGTTGGTCCTTGTTTGCTAAAATTGCATTCAATAATGGAGATTCCAGAAATCATCAGGACCTTGAAGAGATTGGTAGAAAGATTGTGAAAAAGTGCAACGGTTTGCCTTTAGCTGCAAAAACCCTTGGTGGTCTGTTGCGTTCCAAGCTTGATGTTGAGGAATGGAAGAATATATTGGAAAGTGAAATTTGGAACCTACCAGAGGATAAGAATAATATTCTTCCAGCCCTAAGATTGAGTTATGATTATCTCTCTTCACAATCAAAGCAATGCTTTGCTTATTGTTCAATATTTCCTAAAGATTATATGTTTAGAAGAGAGATGATAGTCCAGATTTGGATGGGTCAGAATTTTGTGCAACAACCGAAGGGTAATAAAATAATAGAAAAGTTAGGTGATGAGATATTTCAAGAACTGGTATCTAGATCTTTTTTTCAACAATCAAGTGAAGATGAATCCTACTTTGTGATGCATGATCTAGTCCATGATTTGGCTCAATATGTAGCAGGACAGTTTTTTCAAAACTTGAATGATAAGAAGTTACATGATATTTCAGAAAAAGTACGTCACGTTTCTTGTGACAACGATGTAGGTACTGAAATTGACATTTTAGAGGCAAGCAATGGGTTTAAGTGTTTAAGAACTTTCATAGTATTAAATCCTGTTCATATGTTATCCAAGAGTAGCAAGACATGGGAGGACATATTCCCAACTATGAGTTGCTTGCGCGTATTGGCTTTCCCATTTTACACTTCTAAATTTTTTAAATGGATTGGTAATATGATACATTTACGTTATTTGGATCTTTCTTACTCCTTAATTGTAGAGTTGCCTGAAACCGTTTGCAACTTGCATTATTTACAAACATTGTCATTGGAATATTGCGATTGCCTCTACAAATTGCCAACAAACATTGAAAAACTAAATTGTTTGCGTCATCTCTATAATTTCGGCACTTATCTTATAGAGATGCCAAGGCAAATTACTCGCCTAAGTGGTCTCCAACATTTAACTTATTTTGTCGTGGGAGAGCAAAGCGGGCTGGGTATTAACGGGTTGCAAGCGTTTGATCATCTTGAGGGGGAACTCTCCATTTCAAATTTGCATAATGTAACGAGTAAGGAGGATGCATTGGCAGCGAAATTGAAGGAGAAAAAGCTGCTTCGAGAGTTAAAGTTGGAATGGGGTCCTAAAGAACATGATGATTCACAGCATGAAAAAGGTGTACTTGAGAATTTGGAGCCACACAAAAAGTTGGAAAAGCTGGTGATAAAAAACTACGGAGGAACAACGCTTCCTGATTGGTTGGGAGATCACACGTTCTCTAATATAATTCGTTTGAGTCTTGAGAATTGTCGGCACTGCATTTTGCTGCCACCGCTTGGTCAATTGCCTTCTTTGAGAGAACTTACTATTGATAACATGGAAAGTATAACTAAGGTGGGTCTGGAGTTTTACGGCAGTGGCGGCAATGTTAATTCTTTGGTCAAGCATCCCTTTCAATCCCTGAAGAAACTATGCTTTATAAACATGAAGCACTGGGAGGAATGGTCTCCTATTTCAGGGGCTGAAGAGTTCTTCTCTCAACTTGAAATGCTTCGTATATGGGATTGCCCCGAGCTGACTGGGTCCTTACCCGCTTATATTCCATCATTGGTGGAACTTGAGATTCATGATTGCCCAAAGCTTGTACCTTTTCCGGTGCTGGGAATCTCTTCCAAACTTCGAAGTGTAGAATTGAGTCAATTTGAAAACATTGAAACCCTTTCCGATATTATTCCAGAGGAGGATCATGGGAGGGGTATTAGTGGCTGCTCTAATGTGGTAGGAGGAGCTCCCAATCTGACCAACTTGGAAGTAAGACGTTGCTGGAAACTGAGGTTGCTGCCAGAACGAATGCATACACTTCTCCCATCTCTATCCAAGTTGACGATATGGAAGTGTCCAGAAATTGAGTATTTTCCAGAAGGGTGTCTGCCTTCCAATTTACGCTCATTTGCAATCCAACATTGCAGAAAACTCAAGGCCCTGCCAAAACAAATGTCCGCCCTTCAATCTCTTCAAAATTTGTCGATTCATTGTTGTTCAGAAATTCAGTCATTTCCGCTGTTGCCCTCCACTCTGAAGTCACTCGACATTGGAGATCTTCCAAATCTCAAATCTCTGGGGAGCCTTCACCTCCTTGTCTCTCTCCAACACTTGACGATTGGGCATTGCTGTAAACTTGAGTCCTTGCCAGAAGATGGGCTTCCCCTCTCCCTTTATGAGCTACGTATCTGGAGTTGTCCACTCTTGGAACCTCGCTTGCAAAGGGAGGTTGGAGATGAATGGCACAAGATTGCTCACATACGCTCCATCAACATTTAGTCCTTATAAATGATTAGGCAGCGGGCAAGTGGCATCTGCTCATTCAGGTACTAATTAATTAATTCTCTAAACTACTCTTTGAGAATATTTTTTTTTTTTTACTTGCTGATTGTCCAGTCTAATATTAATTGGTACCATTCCACCACACTTCCTACTTCTTAATAAAGACAGTTGCCGCCAAACCTTAATTCCATCATTTCTACCATTCCACACTGACTTAATGAATTTTTGTAATTAACATGTATCGTGAACTACATATTCCATTAAAAGCGAAAATTATAATAATATTTTATTAATTTTTCTAGCTAGTTAGTTTATCTACACGTCAAAAAAATCATATTTAGATATTAATTTCATTTTATTTAGAATAAGTTTTAAAATAAATATTAGTTTTAGAATATTTATTTATGTTTCTAATTTTTTTTTTAAATATTTCATTTAGTTTAATACTGAAATTAGAAACTTTCCAGAGTTGTACTTATTTTACTTCCTTATTTGACATTATTTTGTTCTCTAATTATGGTTATATTTTGCTATGCTT
>JAVXUM010000023.1:9191159-9205734 GCA_035590655.1 Pouteria glomerata
AAGCAAAAAAAAAAAAATTGAAATTCCACGACTCCACCCCCCCCCCCCGCCCAAAAAAAAAAAATGTAATGCTTTTTCCTAATGCATCTATCTGAAATGCGTCCTACGAGTATAACGAGGTCTTGAGACCCATAAAGATTAATGTGCCTCCGAACCCCAATGCAAAAAAACTCTCTAAAATGGACAAACGAGACATTTTCACTCCGTCCGGTACTGTCCATTTATATATGCCTGGTTGCTGGAAACCCCTCTGCCTTGCCGAGCAGCTGGTCGGTAGAAACCATTTCCTCTTGGTCTGTTGTAGTCGCGGTAGTCACCTCCATCCTGGCCATTTCCCCTACTAGAACTTCTACCACCAAAACGTCCCCTCGATGCATCCTTCAGGTAGCCACCCCTGCCTCTACCCCGCCCTGTTTAGAATAACTCAATTATAAGACAAGTGTGCCGGAGGAAAAATATCCTTGGGTATTATTGTTCTGAAGTACCCGGTTTAGTGATATACTATAGAAGTTATGCACATGTATGGCTTCGGAATAGATACAACACAAACAAATACAGAAAGAAGCTAGAAATAGTGTAGCAGATATGAAGGATTTAGACATTTAATTAATTAAAAATAATGACCATGATTATCTCAAACTTCTTCCTATAGAGAATGGAAAGTTGAAATTTGTCTCTGCTATGCTATAGAATTAAAGATACAATAACGAGGATACAAGAAAAATGTTTAGAAAGGTTATCTCTAGAAGGCAGGATAGGGGAGGGTTGTGCACATTTTATGACCTGAAATCAAGGTTACCAAATTGCTCTGCTTGTCCAATAACCACAAAACATGAGATAATCGGATGATTTACATCAAGTAATCAAACATTTTTCACTATAATTTGCCCCAATGATTTAGATTGAAGAGAACCAAAATTGTAAGATGCTGATTACCGTGCGATGAAATTTCAATAATAAATTCAAATGGGCTCCCAAGAAAGGAACATAATCGGGATGTTGAAAACTGGATCTGGATTCCTTCTCCCCCAAAGCATATGATAATTAATATGGAATTAACCTATTATTGATTTAGGTTTTGACAGGGTCACATAATATTCGGTTTCCAGAAGCAAAGATTACCATTCCATGCATGTTTAGTAGTGAGGTAATTTCATGAATATATTCATAAGAAGTATCCTCTTTTAATGAATATACACATTTACGTAGTGAAATACCAAAACGACACAACTTAATAATAACTTAAGTTAAGAGATCTAATAAAAAATAAAGCTACAAACAAACCAAGTGTTCTTCAAGCTACCAGAGAACCGGGCTCATTAAGAATCCGTTTATGTTCATTTAATTAGCTAAATGAACAAGCTTGAACACATTTTTCAGACTCAATAAATAAATAAGTCAAACTCAAACAAAGGTAAGCTTGGCTCGGTAAGACTCACGAACAAACTTGTTTACCATTCGTGAATAGACTTGTTTAAATGTTTATGATCAAGCTTGTTTACAGCTTGCAAACAGTCTTATTTAAACGTTTGTGAATAATCGTATTTGCTACCCGTGAATAATCTCATTTAAATGTTTGTGAACAAGTTCATTTACAACTTGTGAACATTTTCATGAACAAGTTTGCAAAAACTCTTCTATAATTCATGGAAACTCTTCTAAATTAAACATGTAAATTTAAAGCTTGTTTATTAAGTTATTTTTTGTTAAGCTTATTCATCAATAAGATGCAAGTAAATTCAACGAAAAGCTCAGAAAAAAGCTTGATAAAAGCTTGTTAGTAGGTTTGTCAAAAGTTAAAGAACAGGCTCATTTGTTGTGATTGAGCCGAGCTCAAGTCCGCCTGTGGACTAATAAGCCAAACTCAAACACAACTTTAAACTCGATAAAAACTCGAATCTAGCTCAGCAAAGATCTTAACAAACAAACTTGAACACAATATTTCAAACTCGATAAAAGCAAAGCTTAGCTTGAACTTGAGTTCACCTAAAACCTTAACGACCAAGCTTGAACACCCCAATACTTGGCTTGGCTCAACTCATTTACTGCCTTAATAAATGATGGATTAACGAAATCTCGACAATCTGTAAGAAGGATTCAAATATGTACTTCCAAATTTAAATGGGGCCAAGCATCTAGTGCAATAGCCCCATTTCAACTAAATCTACTCCCAGAGCAGGCTCTTTTGGCAAAAGCTTATACTACCCTTTTCTGATGGACAAACAAACATAAGAGATAGCAAGCAGCGGTACAAACTTTCTTCTTTTTTGTAATAATCCAGGAACTGAAACCTTCAGAACCATGGTCCTGGCCCACAACACCAGGACCAAGAACTGAGTGGGGAGGGGGTCAAATTGGCAACCTTGGATATATTTGACAACGGTTTTACAGTTGAACCACCCCCCGTGACCAAGCAGCAGATACAAACTTTGCGTGATAGCAATCAATAATATAAAATAAAGACAGACTATACATGTGGCCAATGAAATGTGTAGATGGCATGTCAACCTACTACTAGTAGTTCATCAACTGTCAGAAAACCAAGTCCATTTGATATAACTCCAAAAATGATGATTGAAGTACTTACTTCCTCGTGATGCATTGATTCTGTTTGCTCTACGCTCTTCAATGAATACTTGTTGTCCAGCTATCTGAATGGTAGAAGCCTACAAAAGGAATCAGAGGAACCCAAGGGACAACTTTTATATCAGAATCCAGCTTAAGAAACATAACGTAACACTGAACTACTAACTATTGTCCACCACATCACCAGTGCTATGATATATATCCCTTCCCATATTTGATTGGAATACAAATGGGGAATTTCACGACTTGTTAAATTTATAAATGACCAGCATATTCTTTCAACTTAAACAAGTAATTTGGTTGGAATACAAATGGAGAATTTCACGACTTATTAAATTTATAAATGACCAGCATATTCTTTCTACTTAAACAAGTAATATGGGAAGGAATACATATCAAATTAATCATCACCAGCCGGCCTTCCATGCATATACAATGCGTCCATCAAATTAATCAAACTTGAAAGTTCCCAATCTTGTGCATTTCTACGAAGACTAAGGTCCCATACCACACTCCCATTATGGCCCCAGCTAAATCAAAAATTTATAGATAAACATATTTCCCCTATCCAAGGATCTCTCCAAATTTTAATTCATTCATCATTCCCAATCTCAAGCATAGAACACTCTATAGTCTCCCCACTCACTTCAAATGCCTTTTCATAGACTCAATCCATAGGACCCTTTTACATCCAAAATACTCCATTCCTCCCAAGATAGCCTATACTTTTTTGCCACAATTTTTTTTTTTCACATGCAAATCTTTAGAGCTAGTTCCCCAACTCAACAAATTCTTAGTCCCAAACTAGTTGTGGTCAACTACATGAATCTTCTTCTTCCTTTCATTTCTGACATAGGCTATGTTTTTTTTGAGATTATATGAATTTAGATATTCTTTCACAATGTCAGTTGATATAATCTTAGTCTACCTTTTGTCTTGTTTATCATTTCCACTTGGATTCACTCACTCTTTCGTACTGATGCATTTCTAAGCCTACATTGGACATGAGCAAACTATCTTAAACAACCTTCTCTTAACTACTCTTTTATCAATGTACATTCAACATTCTTTTGGATATATTCATTTTTTATCCTTTTTTATTTATATATTACCACACATCTATCTTAGCATACTCATTTGCGCTATACTCATCTTATTAAAGTATTATTTTTTAATGGCCCAACACCAGGATCCATAAAGCATAATTGATCTTATAATCATCCTGGAAAACTTTCTTTTCAGCATGACAGGTATTCTCCAGTCACATAAAACACCCATGAAACTTTTCCATTTTAACAACTCAGTTTGAATTTTATGGATAACATCCTCTTCAATCTTGCATGAAAACTTGATCCAATATATTGAACATAATCACTTTTTTTCACTTCTGGATCCTCAATTATTTATTTATTTATTTATTTTGATAAGTTTCTTGATCCATATTTTTCACCACACCCAAATTTGTACTTTTGATTTTACTAAAGTTAAATGCATATATTTTTTGTCCTACTTCATCTAAAACCTGTAGACTCTAAAGTGTGCCTCCAAACTCATAATTAATCCCAGACCTATGTTCATTTATCAATACAAAATCAACTGCAAACAACGTACAGTAAAATATGTCATCTTGAATATGTTTAGTAATCATATAGAAGATAATGGCTTAAAAGCAAATCCTTGTTACAGACCAACTATAATTGAAAATTATTTGTATCGCCTCAACAGTTATTACGCTAGTAACTGCTCTGTTATATATGTCATTAACTATTTTAATATATTTTATAGAAACTCATTTCTTTTCCAATGTCTGTCATAAAATTTTTCTTGAGACCTTAAGATATGCTTTCTTTAATTCAATAAAAATTACGTGAAGATAGTTCTTTCCTTTCTCAATATTCATCCATCAATATTCTTCTTAGGAAAACAATTTCCATATTCGATCTAACAATCACAAAGCCAAATTGGTTCTTCTATATCTTTGTAACACATCTTAGTTGACCCCAACCAGTTTGGGACTTTGGCTTCATGGAGTTGAGTTGTTATACCTTAGCCAAGCCTCAATCACGCTCTCCCAAAGTTTCACAGTGTAACTCACAAGATTAATGCCCAGATAGTTGTTCCAATCTTGAATATTCCCTTTATTCTTATAGATAGGCACCAAGATAATTTTCCTTAATTTGTTATCCCATCATCCCCTAAATGCTTCCAAATTTCAATCTGAATACCATCTGAACCTACAATTTTCCTATTTTCATCTTTTTCATAGACTCTTTTACTTCCACAAATCTAATCCTATGCATCAAACTTACATTTTTATCCTCATAGATTACTAAGATCTCAAATTCTACTCTTGATAACTATTAAACAACTTATCAAACTTCTCTCTCTTTAATATCCTCTTCTTTCACCAAAACCCACTGATGCCCATTTTTTATACACTTAACTTGATACAAGTCCTCACTTTTCCTTCTCCCTTATTCTAGCCAGCTTATAAATATTTTTCTTCCCACTTTTTGTCTCTAACATATTATATAGTTCGTCGAAGGCCTTAGAGCCACTTCCCTAAAAGAGGAATATTAAATTGGTTCAACTAACAAATCAAACTACCACCATCCTTGATAGGTGAAGTTACAATATCCCAATTTACTAAATGATAATTAAATCCATCCCCCACCACACCCATACACACACACAATTATATATTGATATATATGTTCGTATATAAGTCTAAAGTTTCCCCAAATGTTTTTTGCAAAGAAACACGCATCCTAAAAAGTGTCATGAAATACGTAGGCATAGTCAATAATGTCCTTTTGATGAGGTAATCCTATCACTTTTTTGAGTAATAGCATTTCTTCGTACCCGAAAGTTTCATCTGATGGATTAATTACATAAGTTAAATATATGCATACTAAAAAATTATAAATCCAGTATTTTTGAATCTCAAATGTTAACCGTATAATTTTTTACCATAATGGGCACATCCCACCAACCAAACATGCCAAAAGGGATATATATATACAGACCTTGATTGCATTTTGAACGCCAGCCAAATCTTCAAATTCAACAAATGCATAGCAAACACCAATATCCTGCACAGTGCAAACAAAGTCACGTATTAATTTACTCCGAGTCACAGTTGCAAGGATATATACATACAACAGGGCAGCAAAAAGTATGAACCTTTCGATTTCTAATGGCCACAGCATCAGGCCTGAGTTTACCAAATTTCTTAAATTCCTCCTCAATTTCAGAAGCAGACACAGTAAATGGCAAGTTTCTTACATAAACCGACTTTATTTCACCTGTCAACATTTAAATATATAGGAAAAATAAGGGAATAATCCCAAAACTATCACACAGAGAAGTCGAGATACAAGCTACATGCATGCACTTAAGCATGTGTATTTTGAGGACAAAAGAAAATAGATCTCAATGCAAAACTAGATCAATAGACATTATTATCAACTAAAGCATAGAATTATGATTGAATTCACAGATATCTTACTACAGTTACATGGTGTGACACTTAGGTAAGACAAAATAAATGTCAACCTTCATCCTCCACAGCTGAAACTTCTTCTGCGGTCTCAGCCCCTGAACTTTCTACAGCAATTGAGGATGCTATCGACTGCTGAATAGGTGGTTCTGGCATATGATCCCACTCTGAAGTAGGAGGTGCAGGCTTGTTAACAGAAGCCTGAGGAGGTGCTGATGTTGCAGATTGTCTTTTAGCAACCTGCAACATCCAATAAGAAGCAGAATGTCAGCTGCTAAGTAATTTCAGTCACTAAATATAATGACTAAATATAATGGATGTGTGGCCCTGCTAACCTATGCACTACACAGGCAAGCTTATCATACACTGGAAAAGAAAACAAATGTTTATTTTAAGTGACCTTCAGTTATACACTGCAACAATGAACTTTGACCTAGGAAGAGGTAACTCGTGTTAATCTTGAATTCCATCAAATTTTTGGTTTCATATCTGAAGCCATGATAATTTAAAAATAAATAATATCAGTCACTAGATATAATGGATGTATGGACCCTGCTAACATGTGCACCACACAGGTAAGATGATCATGTACCAGAAGAAAAAAAGATGATCACGTACCAGAAGAAGAAGGAAAAAAAAGGAAAGAAAGAAAACAAATGCTTATTTTAAGTGACTTTCACTTACACACTGCCCCAGTGAACTTCGACCTAGGAAAAGGCAACTCGTATTAATCTTGAGTTCCATCAAATTTTTGGTTTCATATCTGAAGCCTTGAGAATTTCAAAAATAAATAAACAAAATTCAACTATAGATGCTTGAACTGGATGGCACAACAGTAAACTCACTCACTCTACCTGACAAAATTTATTGAAATGTTGATCCTGGAAAGCCAGCATGAGTCCATAGGAATCATGATTAAGGGAAAAGGTCATTGGCTCTAGATTTTCATGAAAAATATATATATATATATATTTTGGGAGGGGGGGAGGAGGAATGAAAGGGCCCAGCTAAAGTGAAAAAGGCAACCCCACCCAAACCAAATATCATGGGTTCGCGTCAGCCCAAGTAATATTTACTTAATCAAAAAAAAGAAAAAGGGGAAGAATAGAGATGAGATGAAAGGGAGGGATGGGCAGTGGAAGTGAAAAATCAAATTATTCTTCAACTCCATACACTAAACAAGGACGCTTCTTGAAAGATGTTATGTCTATGTCAGACAAATTTCACACCTAATCTCAATAGGACACTCATAATACACGTCAGATACTCTATCTAAAGTCATAATAACTGGACACTTGGGACAAGTGTCTACTGCTTATACTCTCGTAAAAACACATTAAAATTTGGAGGACAAAAAATGAATCAAATATAAAATAAAAGCAATATAGATATATTCCTATATATCCTTTGTCATTAAATTGCTTAAATGAGAGAATTTTAAAATCCAAAATTTTCAATCTGTTCATTTACAGATCCTTCTAAAATAAATATAAAATAACTATAAAAGTAGTTGTAATAAAAAAATGGATGAAGGTTATTATTTTTACATCTACATATGAAAGTATACATTTCTTCGTTGCCGTGCCATGTCCCTAGTGTGTTAATGTGTCCATGAAGGAAGAAGAGGATGGGAGCATATTATTGATGCTGTAGAATATCGAATCTTTTTTTATAAAGTGCAATAACTAAATAATTCATACAATGGAAGCATAAGTGTGCTTTTGTGGCTCCCCAATAGGTTCTTCAACAGAAGCAGATAGGTGTTCTGGAACAGGATTCATTGAATTTTGAAGCGAACCATTGGATTGTACAAAATTGTCTTCAAGAATGCTTTCAGCCTCCATTGTGTGCTGCAGCCGTTGCTCGGAAAAATTATAATTGTCAATGCGACCATTTTCTTTTATATCAGGAGCCACAAACTCCCTGGCCTGGGTTTCTCCACCCATCATATAGTTGGGCACTGCAAAAGCCATTATTTCTTTTACCAAAAAGTAGTTATATATATATATATAAAAGAATGAACTACAAAATAGAGCAGCAAAATTGATAATCCACTCCAGAAGTTAATCATCCCAAACCAAATTACATGAGCTAATATCACCATTGCTTATGTTGAAATAAACAATTATTTTTCCCTTGTTTTTGGAAGCCTACTTACATACTCTAATGCTATGAACACATGGACTTGGGAATGACTAACGGATGTGGGTATGTGTCCACGTATCAAACCTTCCTAAACCCCTTGGGATATGCATCGAAAAGTTAGATATGGATATGCGGACACATTGTGAACATTTAATATATTGTATATTGTACATAGGATACAAGTATCATTTCAAAATGTACTTGACATAGGATGGAATTGAGGAAAAATGGAATTTTTATCTTGAATCCATGTGAAAGGCTAGAAAATTTATTTACATCAAACGTGAGTGTAGCTTCTTCAAATGTCGTTAAAAATTAGAGGATTCAAGTGTCTAATTTGGATGGGTTTCAAACATGTATCCCAAACTCTTACTCTTGTTATATCTGGCGGACATGGGTATGTTGGAGGAAGTAGAAGAGTCTTCTAACACACTTCGAATGTGATTGATGTGCATTTTTAGAGGATTCAAGTGTCCAATTTGGATGAATATATCCCATACCCTTACTCCTGTTATATCTGGTGGACATGGCTATGTTGGAGGAAGTAGAAGAGTCTTGTAACACACTTCGAATGTGATTGACTCACATTTTTAGAGGATTCAAGTGTCTAATTTGGATGAATGTCAAACATATATCTCATACCCTTACTCTTGTTATATCAGGTGGACATGGGAATGTTGGAGGAAGTAGAAGAGTCATGTAACACACTTCTAATGTGATTGAGTTGCATTTTTTCCCTTCCTTCTTTGGATCTTGAAATTAAGCATTCATTGGAATTAAATCCACTTATTTGACTCTTCAAAGCTCCTGAAAGGAAATTACTATTAAAAGGACTACATAACTATAAAAAAATTAGATTGCTTTCTTCCTTCCAAGGTGACTAAGAATAATAATATATCATTCCTCCTAACACAAATCCTATCAAGATCATTGGACAGGTAATTGTGGCAGTCCTCCAGGAATATAATTTCAATCAGATACCTGGTTCTTGAACAGCAGCTGAAGCATTTAGTTTGGGATCAAGATTGCTCTGGGCTAGATAAGCAACTGGAAGGTGAAAATGTTCGTCTTCAATAAAGTGAAAGATATCATTGAGAACAAAATACCCTTTCTCTTGAGGAGCAAGGAAGAAAGTCTGCCCAAATTTCCGCCCGCCACTGAAATCCTTCTTATGCACAGATCCAGAAACAACTACCAGAACACCTCCATTCCAAGATTCAAGGGAATGCGCTGTCTTGATTTCTATTCCAGTGTAATTGAGAGACATAATAAGTGTATGGATTTGCTGCCAAAAAGAAAGGGGAAAGAGTGAATTTGTTACTTTTTTTTTTTTTAATTTGTTGCTTGCAACCGCCAAAAACATAATAAAAACTGAAAAATTATAATTAAAGACTAAGAAGGGCAGATATGGGCGTACAATATGAGTACAACACAACACAAATACGTCAACACATCAAGTTTTAAAATTATCAAGACACAACACAATAGAGACACGTTAATGAATAAATAAATAATTTTATCTATATATATGAAAAAAAAACTAATATTTATTCATTTTTGTAACATAAATGCATTATCTTTATTTACATCTATTTTAAAAAAATTGTATTTACAAACAAATTTGAAATTTTAGATCTAAAAATTCCTAAAATAAAAAAAATAATAATAAGGAATTAATAAATGTACTTCATATCATTTTTATCTTATTATTTGATTACAAGTATTCTTTTTAAAATTAAAATATGTTTTATATACATATGAGTTATGAATATGCCTTTCTCTCAAGTGTGAGATAAGAGTAGGCATCCAACAAAACAATGGTACATCACTTTCTTGGAAGTGTCAGTACTTCTTAGATTAAAATGTATAAAAATAGAACTAGCAGGCAGATCCAGCCAAGGGTTAATAATTGAGGCAGAAGGACAAAGCAATGAAATTACTGAGCATATTATTTCTCCTCTGAAGAAGCGAAATTACTGCAAATCATGTATAAGCATATTTTTATCTCACTTTTTTGGATAAGCAACAAGGTATTCGGAATTTGGTAGATTACAATATAAATATAATCATTACTGCAACCTAGTTTCATTAAATAAGTACTTATAAAGCTTGATTAGATATCAAAAAAAAAAAAAAAAACCACAACAAATGCATCCACAGATGTCTTACTCGGACACATTTGCAAGCTTCATGAATGCCTTAAAGAAAACTAGATCAATCTCATTCTACGGTTTCAACTTTACAAGCCATTCCTCTATGCACCACAAGTCCTTTTTTTTGGGGACTCTAGCTTGCATGAATGGGTCATTATCATATAGTTAAGGTGAGTGTCTTTTACACCTACTAATGTAGCCAAGTAATAGTAACCACTCCTAAAGTTGCATTCACCACACTAGTGAACTGGGAAACCATTTCACCAAATAAGAACTAGTGCACGTGAAGGAGTGAGACCATTAAGCTCACATCCCCAAAAGCAAACAATAAGAATATTTCTAATAAAAATTATTGAAAGATCCAATAACTTTTAGAGCACTCACACTGCGAAACTGAATTCAAAGTTCTTTAAGCAGAGTCACTTGGGAAGTGCAGAAGGATCAAAAGTTACCATTAAAACAAGAATCATAAAATTAAAATAAAAGAGCCAACAATGTCTTCACTTTAATACGAAAAATGGCTATAAAAAATGTATATTTCCATAAAATTGGCCACATCCCCCCCCCCCCCCCAAAAAAAAAAAGAAAGAAAAAGAGGAAAAGAAGCAGATCCAGAAATTGAACAAAACTGTGGATTCATACTTTATTAAGTAATACTGGTAACAATTCTTTAAAGATGCAAGTTGCCGCATTTGACCCACTATAATCTGTATTATTATAATAAGAAGACAAAAGGGGTTTTTAGTGAAGCTTAAAAATTTGGTAAAACCTTTTTATCTTTCTATAATACCCCCTCAACTATCGACTGCGTCAAAATTTGTGCAAAAATATTTTCCAAAAATATACAATCCGAATGTATTCCACCTTACGGATAAAACAAAGAGTTCAGTTCCCCCGTTAACAAGTAAAAGTCCTCAACTTTTGATTGTCAGACATCCGCAGTTGATTCTATTCCACAATTTTAAAGTGTAACCAATACACACAGCGAGATAGAAAACACTAAAATAAAATACCAGCATTGCCGTGGCCGTCTCTTTGGTGTTCCCATCAATACGAAGCATGGTGCTGGCGTCGCTGTAAAACTGGTAAACATAATCGGGTTGATGCTGAAGTACCCTGTAATACTGGCCAACGAAGTACGTTCCAACCTGAATCCACACCAAAAGCCATTGTTAGAGAAAGAGAGCAAATGTCAAAGCACAAATCATACACACACAGAGAGAGAAACGTATATAGAGAGGGAAGGAGACCTGAGCAGCAGTGACGGGCAAGTGAAATGGAGTCGCCATAACCCTAAAACCCTAGAACGCCAATCAACCCCTGGATCGGCAATGTGACTCAAACACCAAACCCTTCAAATTAAAGGATTAGTACATCCACAAGAGCAAAAACAGAAAGGGTTATAGAGATATAAATATAAAATTGGCAACTTGCAAAGAGAAAGAGAGATGGTTTTCCCGGGATTCTGAGAATGAGATTTAGAGAGAAAATAGAGATATATCGATAGAAAAAGCGACTTAGATTGGGATAGGAAGAGTTTCTCCGTATGTGCCTTGTGTGTGGGTGCTACTAGCCCAGTCAGGCTGCCGCTGGGCTTGCCCCATTGCGGCTGCGTTCCGGCGCATTTTAGAATGAAGAACTCAACGTGGCTCCATGCTAACGTGCTCCCGTTTCAGAATTTATAAAGGAATGTATTTTTTTTTGTGAAAATTTATTTAGGAGAGAATAGGGTGATTAAAAAATAAAATAAAATAAGATAAATTATAAATTCGTAATTTATACAGTAAAATAAAAAATAAAAAATTTTTAAAAATATTTAGTATTTATCAACAAATCAAATATACCTTTAGATTAGTTACATATCTTCAATGTTAGCGACGTATCACATTTTTTATTTTATAAATATTATTAACATATAACTCCAAATGGAACTCAAAATAAAGAGATCATTAGAGTATTCATATACTATACGTTATTTATTTTAAAAATAGTTTTAAAATATTTTTTATAATTTAATAATATTAAAATTGTAAATCCATATAAGAAATTAACAACATGTTATTAAAGAATGACAAATAATTTATATTATGTAAAAATTTTAGTTATATATATTTTCTTTAATATTAAACAAAATATTAGTGAATGTGATTCATTGTTAATAACATTTGTAAAATAAAAAATGTTACTTTAATTTTCAAAAGCTATAGAATTTATCTTTATTTACTTAAATTGTTAGGGGATGTGTAAGCTTCGAGAAATTTCTTTTAATAATTAATAGATTATTTTATTTTTGCCCTAAAATCTATTTTAATCGAACCGGGACCATTTGAATTTTATTTGAATTGTTTTGAGGTGATTTTAATTTACTCGGTGGACACATTATATGCGATTGATGTTATATTTAAAGTTTGTATTTTTGGAAGAAAAACTTAAATTGTACAATTTATTCAACGCCTAAATTTCTTTAATGTCTATTTTATTCTTCCAACTTCCTAAACTAGAATCCAATTAAAATGAACCCATTTTCCTAACCCATTTACCCAGTTTCTTGACCCAATTCCAAAATACCCGAATACCTAATTTGTGAAAATCTGCCCAATTTCTTTGGTAGAACCATTTTTTTCAACTGCAAGTCCTACGAATGAAGCGTCTAGTTTAGGCAGTATCACCATAGCTTAAACAGTGGATTGACGGTGCATGGCCCATGCTTGAAAGAATTCTAGAGGAGGAAGATACTGTCAATGCTTGAGCTAATGGACTGATGGAATCTTGCCCGTGTATTTCTGTACAGGGGCGTGGCAACCTCTAGGTAAATGAGACACTCGCCTAGGATTTCATAAAAAGAGATTTTTTTTTTTTGTTTTAATAATAATTTATAAAAAAATTGAGATAATGTTGTGAAAAATATACTATTTGTGAAATTATCATTAATAAAACTGTGATATGATACCGCAACTTTTATATAAGACTAAAACTACGATATGATTTTCACAATTTATGGTGAAAACAAAGAAAACATAAAATTATTTCGTAATTTTTGATGTTATATATTATGATTTTTATTCAAATTTCCTTATATCTATTGATTATTTTTAAATATTAACTTATTTAGATTCTCTTACAAAGGTAATCATCTACATTGTGGCTTCTATCCAAATTATTTTTAAATATTAACTTAATTAAATTCTTTTATAGTTAGTTACTTTGTGATTATCTAAATGTAAACTATGATTAAAATAAATAAATTTACAAATAAATTTGAATTCATGATTTTGACGAATTCAAATATATCATTATTACTTACTAAAAATACTAATTAATTACCTCTAATATACAACCAAATTAATTTAATTTAACAAATAGCATTTTTAAATTCTTTTGTTTTGAATAGACCTTTTTTAATTTTTTTTTCTTTATCTCTTGTTAAATTATATTTTTTGTATTTATTCACTCATTTTAATGTTTAAATTAAAAGAGTTGGTTGTATATATAAGTCTGAAAAATATTTTTAGGACATTAAATATGAATTAAAAAATAATATTGGTGGAATATTATGAAGGATGAGAGTATACGATTGGTTAGCTTGATGGATATTATGGCAACATTATATTTAAACTAAAACCTAAGGATTTATGGTTAAATAAAAGTTGAAAGATTCTTATGTATCACAATTAAATATTTTATTTATCTTATGTTTTATTAAGTTCAGAAATTTTATTATGTTTTAAAGAGTTTGTATTGATGATAAATTAAACTTATCATGTATTAAATATTTTAGATAAGTTTGCAAATTTGATTTTTTTAATCATGTAAAAGAATTTAAATAAGTTAATCAATTACAATAAGTTAATCAATTACATGTAGAAGATATAATAACTTATATAAAAAGTGCAACATCATACCGTGTTTCCTGTCAAAAATTACGAAATAATTTGCGTTTCGTTTATTTTTAGCCTATTTAAAAACCACAGTATCAGTTTCATTATCTGTATATTGTTGACAATATTGTCTTAATTTGTTTATGATTCATCATTAAAAAAAAAGTTCATAAAAAAAGCTTCAATTTTTTAAATATTAATAATAGAAGTATTAAATGCTCTAATTATTATAAATTTTGTTTTGGCTTTTGAAGCCACCGTGGTAACGTTTTCGTTTTCTATTTTTTTGTTTTTGTTTTCAAAATTTTAAACAC
>JAVXUM010000023.1:9299655-9316657 GCA_035590655.1 Pouteria glomerata
GTTGGATGTCAAAGGAATTTGTGAAGTTCAGAAATTGTTTCTAATACATCATTCTTTCATGAAGTTATGCCAAGTCCTTTTTCTTTGATAAAATCGTTTTTGACTATTGGATGCCACCTCTTAAACTTTGATTTACATTTACTCCTTTAATAGGGGGCATCTTGAGTGAACCCTTGTGTGATCTTTCTTTCTATATGAGTAAAATCCAAGGTGAGTTTTGAAGTCAAGACTTGAGAATGAAATAAAAATGCAGAAATCCAGGATTGAGGGAAGTTCAAAGAGATTTGTGTTGAGTCAATCAAGTTGATAAACTTCTTCTTTTACATACATTTCATACATGTGGCAAATCTCATATTTTCTGAAAATTTTCAGATTTTAAGTTCAGCATATGATGATTTTTGCTTGAAACACTAATTTTATTCTGAGATCATTGAGATGCTTTGCACTTTGAAAAAGAAAATTCTGTTCATTATCATTGAAATGTCTCTTTTACACTTTTATTTGGATCATTACTAGGGACTAGTAATGCTTAGTTGGGGAGATTTTGATTGAGCTATAAATGATACATATTTTCCCCTATAAATGCATTACACAAAGCATTTAATTGATGTAAAACTCTGGTTTTGTGCAGAATTTGTTTCCACTATTCAAGTTTCAAGAACATGGAAATTATGTGCATAAAGGAAAGCAAATTGGGGTTAAAGAGGAAGAAAGTGGATTCATGGAAATGCAACATATCAGCTTGACACTGTTCTGTGTGAAGAAGAGGACTTTTCATTTGAATTCAACATCAGATGTGATAAAGACAGCAAGTTGGAAATTCTGCAGGCAAGGGACTATTCGAATACTGCTGAAAGTCCATTCGAATACAATTTCTGGACTTAAGACTTTTCTACACAGCAAAGCCTATTTGAATACTGTTGCAGATACATTCGAATGCTGTCTAAATTACAGTAACAGATTTACTGTGACCTCAAGTTACCCACGTGATGAAGATCCACGCAATGGCAAATCTATAATTAACGGAGAATCAAATTTCAGTTAGTGGAGAGCATGAACGGGGGGGGGTGTCCACTATCTTCAATCATCATTCACCATTAAAGAGCAGTGGTAGAGAGAGAGAGTGATAGATATAAAGAGAGAAACCCATTGTTCAAGAGCTGTAGATAGAATTCTGTTTTTCTTTTGAATTGGATTATTACATTTTCAGATTGGAAGCTTATTTCTATAGCAATTTCAATTTCAAAACATTTCACTGTAATTAAGTTTCAATACAAAGCAATTTCAATTTCAATTTCAGATTTCAGTTTACAGTTTCATTACATTCGGGTCTCCATTTTCTGTTCTGATTTTTTGAAAATGCTCGGCTAAGTTTTCTTGGGCCAAGGCAAAGGAGATTTCCCTTCCAATGACTCTCAAGATGCCAAGCTTCATGGATAGATCTTGGGTTGGACATTTATCAATTTGATTTGTTATTGAACTGCATTAGAACTCATTGAATCAAGACTCGATCCACATTAATTTGTATATCTCATTGAAAAGTTCATAAGTGTTGCTTAACTTAGAACCCTCATTGCAATCTTGTATGTGGGTTGCTAGACTTAGAACTCTTATTGTCCTTAAAATGGGTTATGCACATTGAATGATTGGATCAATAGTTTGTTTCAATTGAATTGAATTTTCTCAAAATCTCACTACAAATTAAATGGGTAATTTGTAAACTCTAGGCATTTGAGATGAGTTGGATTGGGGAATTGAACTTGTCTTGCCCATTGATTCTTCATTAATTGCTAGTTTAAATCCTTTTACACATTTTAATATTCTCTTAAAATCAAAAACCATTTCAGACCAGATTTTTCATCTCTATTTCATATTCATGTGGGTTGTTTGTTTTGCTAATTTTTTCTATTAGAATCATTTCATACCATTGCACAAAAGGTCCCTGTGGAAGATGACTCGGTATTTACCAGATTAAATTGTGCTACAACAATCTCTTGCACTTGGGGGAATCTATCTTAATTGTCTTCACTCACTAATTTTAGATCTAAATTTACATTTTAGGGTGAGGTAATTAAGAAGAACAAGCAATGAGCAAAACCTAAAAAGAGCTAAGTTGGAGCTGATGAACAGTACCAGGGCCGCTCTACCTTAAGTTAGGTGGGCGCCCACAAAGAGGAAGAATTGAAGCTTCACTTGGACAAACCATCAAACAGCTAGAGGACATGCTACCAGGGGCACCCAACCATGAATCAAGTGGGCACCCACCGAGGTTTGTTTTTTAGCAGATTTCAGTTAGAACTCCATCAAACAGTTAGTGGAACAATGTCAGGGGCGCCCCACTTAAGCATGGGCGCCCTACTGAGGGTGACTTTTGATTTTTTTTATTCATGTAAAAAGACTATTTTACCCCTACTTAAGTCCATCTATAAATACATGTACTCTATCAGATTTTGGGGATTTTTTTACTATCTTAGGAGTACTTAGAGGAGAGCTCAAGTCAACTTTCTTTTAGGGTTTATGCACTTGGTTCTTGTAAGTGCCCTTATTTTACTACTTTTGATTTTAAAGGTTTCTTTCTATATTCTATTCTTAGTTATTCGTTCATGCTTTATTTTGGAAGGTTGATTTTTATTTTATTATTAGTCATGGTAGGCTAAACCACCTTCTTGGCTTCGAGCCATTGAAGGTGGTGATGTCAGACATAGAATCTTGAACTTAAATGAATATAATCCTCAAATAATAATTTAAGTTGGCAAAAATAAAATCTTCATAATAGTTGGTTAACCTTTTTGAATCCCTTTTACTTGTGTTACATTTGGCGTTGGATTTTTCTAAAAGAAATTCTTAAAAATCTACACTCCGGTTCAATGTCCTGGTTAAAAGGTGAACCTCATTTTATGGAGCAAACCTAAACCAATTCCTTTAGAAATCGAGTCATTTGTGATATAACCTACATCGAGATGATAAATCCAAATGTATGTTTCAATGTCCTAGTGTACTCAAACGAAATTGTTTAAAACTCATTCATGTGATATTATGAATTTCATTATGTTTGCATGAGTTCAAGAAGTTCTATGTCATATCGACACCGAATTGGTGAGAAGTCAAGATTTTAAATCCATTTTCAAAGTCTTCTTAATTTTCAATATTTTCTTGATTTTTTTTTTTTTTCTAACTGAATTTGAAAACAAAGCACTATCAGATAGAACTTTTGCTTTTAATTCAACCCTTAGCAAGTAGGTTTCTAAAATGAGTTTCCAAAAAGAAAATACCAAACCCTTGATTTAAAAATCAAGTAAGCTCCCTGAGGAATTGACTTGGGGCTCACCTAACCCCACTATAACTGTCCTCTTGCACTTGAGAGTGACCGCTTCTAGAATGTGCGTCTAAAATTAACCCCCAAGTGCAAGGGTATGCAGTGTAGTTTTACTTGGTGACTCCAGGATCGTATCCATAGGGAGCCTATGGTTTAATTTCTAAGTTATCAAGGTATATTTTATTCACTAATTACTATTCAAAGTAAAGGGTATTTATGTTCAATATTTTTAGTATATTATCAAAATGCAATCCAATGCAAATTTAACGCAAGAATAAGTAGAAAATTTAAATAACACAATCACTAAACACGATTTTAATAATAAAGAAAACAATACGTAATGATTTTAAAATTCAAATATCCAATTAAAAACAAGTCTTGATTCAACACTTTCAATTTCGGGTGATTTAATTACCTAGCTCTGTGATATGATAATGTTCTCAACCTATGATTCACATAAGGGAAAATTAGGTCGGAAAATATTCTTTGAAAGTTCTTTAACTCCCTATCACAATTTCATAAACGCCCTAATTAGATTATGAAATCGGAAAATATTCGTTTAAGAAAAATTAGGGTTTTAGATCTTAATTATTTTATTTCAAAGATAATATGAATTTTTATAGAACTGAAATTTCTTACCAATAATTTTAAAGAATATGGTTAAGAAAATTTGCTTTCGAAGGTTTTTAAAAATAGAAAAATTAGATCTAAAAATAAATAGTAGACGTACACATTCATGTGAACTTATGTCTACGCATTTCATAGATCAGTAATCAACCACCCTTCCTTAAGCGATTGAATCAAGAACTAGAAATTTAGCTTAACATAATTAAAGCTATAAAACAGTAAATGAAAACAGAAAACGAAAAGAAAATGTAATACATTAAGTAAACTTTGTGTATCGTACTTCGAAGTAACGTTATAAATCGATCCACCAACAACTAAAACAAAGAAATCAATCTTAAATCTACCCTAAGCCTACTTTCTAGAGTTCTGGAAAAGAATAGAAAAATAACTCCCCTCTCGACGACCACAATTGGCCTTTTTATATCCTCTCAACATAAGCCCTAAAACCTAAAAAATAGTGTTTCTGCACCGATGGTGTCTGGACGGCATAACTCTGGTGTCCGAACACCAGTGAGTTCTTCAACTGGGCCTTTGTTCTGTTGTAACAGCTTTCTGTCCTGAACTTCTAACATGATTTTGACCTTAAAGAGGAGAGATTAAGGCTTCGGCTAAAAACAAAGTTGTAGCTTTTCAAGTCTTCTTTCTAACCCAAAAAGAATCGTATCAGTCGGAGTTTGGAGTAAAAAGTTATGACTAAAATATTAAGAGGGTGTCGTCCAAACTTCTGCTACGACATATCTTCGAACGATTTGAGCTTAGAGCCTTTTGCTTCTTTTTGGCAGTCATGATAGATGATCTTATGCATTGTAATGGCTTTTGAGAGGTTTAAAAGGTCTTAAAAGGTCTTAATGATGTTAGCATTTATATTATGAAGCTATTTTTCTCTACGTACACCAGGTATTTGGTAAAATGCTCCAAAGAAATAATAAATGTATTCCTATATTCCTTACTCTGGCTTACCTTGGCTCCTCATTGCATACACTTTTGGTATCATTTAGGCCTAAAACACCATATTATATTACTTTCAACACAAAGACACCAAGAATGCATGAAAATGAGATAATTAAACTAGCACATCACTAACAATAAGCATAAATACATAATTAGCATGCTCAATATATATTGAATTATACAATAATACATGCTAATCAAACCCACTTGTTGAGAACCCTACATTTGAGTAGAAGTGTGATTCTAATTATGGTGGAGTTCTTATTTTAGTCTCACAAGACTCTTATGAGTGTGAATTATCTGTATCATTTTTTGAGAGTTTGAAAGACAAGCCTGAGAGTGAGAGTGGTGCACAACTCTTCTTTTTTGCCCTATCCCCAACTGAGAATCCTACCTGTAAAACTGAATATGTTTTGACTAAAAATGACAACACATGTAGGGAGGTGGCAACTACCAAAAAACCAGTTCACATTGACTGCTTAGGTGTCGAGACGATACTAGAAAATGCACAACCACATTCTATGTTCATATATGTGAATAACTCTAGGCCATATTTGGGGTTCAAAGATCTTCACAAGGCCATGTATTCTCTAGTGTTCTTTACACTTGGAGCACGCTCAATCTCAGTACCTCCTAGGGCAAATGGGCATATCATTGAGTCAGTTGATCTTAGTTTACCTCTTGACATTGCCCATCCAAAAGTCTTATTACGAGGATTCTGAGCGATTACGATGAGACTGACTATCACTGGGGTAAGGTAGTAGAAAAAGAAGAAAATTACATAGACTTTTTAGGTATCGAGAGACTAATTGAACCCACCACGTCCATGTCCTTCCCTGTATTATGGCCACATTTGGGGTTTTATGAACCGCACTTGGCCTGTCATTCCTCGGTGTGTTTTACATCTGAGGTATGTCTACCATTGGTACTTTTTGGGGTTAAAAAGAACATCTTATTTCTTAAACTATTTGTGGATGCGTGGGATAGAAAGGGTGTTGGGTAATTATTTTCTTTATTTTATTTGTACATAGTAGGTTAGTTTTTTCTTTCTTTATTTTCTTATTTCTTGTTAGTTAGATTTTCTTTGCTTATTCTCTTTTCTTTTATTTTTCTACTAACTTTCATTCTTCTTTTATTTTACTTTGTATTTTCTTTTTATTTTCTTTTAATATTAAAAGTCTTACTTACTATGAAAAAAAAATACTAACGTTTTTTTTATATAGCTCTTTCTCTTTTTTCTTCAAATAATAAAACTCTTAATGTAATATCCTTTCTCTTTCTTTTATTTCATTTTTCACTTCCAATTGGTATTTCATGTATACATTACTATTATTATTGGGAGTACTGTAGAATCTAAGTTGGGGGGTGTATTGGTTAATGCCTTAAGTGGGTTAAAAAAAAAGTGCATACTTGGTTTGTTTTGTGCTTTGTTTTTATCTATGCCCTTTATAGCTATTATTTGAAGCTAATCATCATGCTCACTATTGCGCACCACGGACCCACATATGCTTTATAGTTTTCATATTGAGGATAATGTGAATTTTAAATTAGGGAATAGGGTTCACATGATGAATTAATTTGAAATACATAAAAAAAATTAAATCTTGGGCAAATTAAGGGTATCTTGACTTAGCACGACTAGACCTTGCATGTGTCTCTAAACTAGTTTGATAGTGGTAGTAGTCATGAAAATAACAAATGGTTTATTTTCAATTTTGAAGTAGGGAATAAAATTTAAAATTGAGTATAAACTTTTCTAATGTACTGTGAACTTGTCATTTAAAACCATTGAAATGAAGGTACATTAAGGATTAGATTTCATGAGACTTAATTATGCAAGTATACCCAGATAAAGGTGGAGACTTAAAACCCTATATTTGGTGAGCCTTTGAGCCTGAGCTTTTATTCTTTGAGGGTTTTATACTAAAAGATCTTTATAATTTCTTTCATCTCACATTTCTTGAATAGTTTCATTACATCAATTTGTTTTGGTATTAAATGCATAAGAAACTAGTGTTGATTTTCATGTATAGATCAATATTTCTGACAAGTGTTATTAACCTAGAGAGTGATGTTAGGCCCTCTTTCTTATATTTGAAAGCCTAAGACTTTTCCTTGATTATATTACCGTTGGAGCCGCTTTGAAGCCTTAAAAAGTAAAAATAATAATATATGAATTTTTTTTTTATTTTAGCCATACTTATAACCCTTTTAACCTTAGATATATATAGTTGAGCCAACCCTTGTATGTTATGGGACACTTATGCAAATTTTGTAATAAGGGGTGTAAGGGAGGAGCTGGTAGTTAAAAAAAAAAAAGAAAAAAAAAACAATAAAAACTTCAATATTTGGCGTTCAATAAGTAAAAAAAAAGAAAAGTTTTGCGGAGAATTATTTTGCACAATTATCCCTGAACATGTACTTTGAATTATCCCATCCGTCATTTGTTCAACCAATACCCCTAAGCCAAGTTATAACCTAGTAAAAACCTAATGAACTCTAGGTAAAAGATGAGTGTTGATCCATTTCATGAAATTGATAGTAGTATTCTTGTTTTTGCATTAATACATTCCGTTCATGAAACTATATGACACTCTATAATTTAATTCTTCCACTTACTTTTGATTTTAGGTTCATTGCACATATTTGTTTTTGTACTCCTGTATGAACCATAAGACTAACCTTTGTCTGAGTGATTTCTTTTGAGAGTGAATACCCTGGTGAGATTTGAAGTCGAGACCATGATCTTTAAGTATATTTTTTAATTAGGTTGATTGAATGACATGACTTAATAAACTTGAAATTAGATGGTTGAAAAGTTAGGTGAGCCTGGGGTACATTGAAAACATTTATGCAAGTTTTAGAGTTTTGCTAATTATTTCGTATTGACTTTGAATCAGGAGTTATTGGATTGATTACCACCATCCATTGAACTAGTTTAAGAATTTTATAGGTAGATTTACTGTAAACCCTCACGAGAGTTCACTTCCCCACTAGGGGGAACTTAGGGGTTTAAAAAGCTTACTGCACGTAGTTAAGTGTAGTCGTGTTTCCAATGAAAAGTGAAATAGGTTAGTAACTTTATTTTGTTTCAAATAAAGTAATTGCTAGGGACTGGCAATGTTCAAGTTGGAGGTGTGATTACACTTGAAAATTTTAATTACAAACTTCATAAGTGAGCCTAAAAGTATGTATTATTTAATAAATTTGTGAGTTTTATTTATTTGTTTCACTTAGTTGGTTTGTTTTCTTAAATACAGAAAAAAAATATGAAATAACCATGATTGGTAACGAAGAAAACGAGCAAAACGATGCAAATGAATGGTCGAAGCCAACACTCAAGACCTCCTAAACCTCTTGAAAGTCATTCCAATGCATAAGATCATCTATCATAGCTACCAAGAAGAAGGAAATGGTCCTAAGCTCAAAATAGTTGAAGACATGTTACAGCATGATTCAGCACGACACCCTGTTAATGTTTCAGCCTGTTAATATTTCAGCCATAACTTTTCGCTCAGAACTCTAATTGACACGATTCTTTTTGGGTTAGAAAGAAGACTTGAAGGGCTATAACTTTTGTATTTCAGCTGAAGCCAGAATCTCCCGTCTTTAAGGTCAAAATCGTATTGGACGTTTGGGATAGAACACTGTGGTCTGAACCACCCCCTAGCCGATCTGGACCAAGAGACAAAGTAGATTTATGAAGTTAGCCACTGGGGTCCAGACCACCTGGTGCCCGGTTTGGACCAGGCAAGTCTAGCAGAGTTCCGTGTTTCCTTTTCTTTAGGGTTTTTGTTAGGGCTATAAAAGCCAACCTCTTGTACATTTTTAGGGACTTCCTCTTAGCCATTTGCCATAGTTTCTAGGGTTAGTTTATTTTTTTTATTTTTTTTTCAAGATGTTTTAGAAGGTTTTTGGTGTATCCGTCGATTCCGTTTCAACTTAGTTGCTTTTCACTTTGCATCTACGAAGTATAGTATCCCATTCTTTTGAGATTAATGAAAACATTTTCTTGTTTTGATTTTTATTATCTTTTACTTTCATTAATTTGGTTTATTTGAACACTATGAATGATGATAGCATGTTTAGTTAGAATCTAGGGTTTCATTGTGTTCTTTGTTTTCAAAGTTTCTAGCTTTGATTCGTAGCAGTTCTTGATTTATTCTATTATTGATTAATAATGGTTGATGTAAACATGCTAGGCTAGAAATCTCAAAATCTTGATTTGATGTTTTAATCTAAAGTGAAGAGATCAAACAGATTAAAACCACCCTAAGGTTATATACGTAACATGCGAATGTATGCGTATATACACCTTCTTTCGGATTTAATTTAGTTTACGAATCGAAAACAAGAATCTTTGATCATATTCCTGTAATCACTGATAAAGATTTTTGGTGCTTTAAAATTTTTTTTGAAAACGTTGACGTAAACAAATTGGATCCAAATCCACAAATATTATTAGTAGAAGATTTTCCGACTTAGTAATCCTTCTTACGTGAGTATGAAGTTGAGATTGCAGGATTTTTTAGAACTTTTATTCAAATCTAATTTATTTTATTTAAGAACTCTAGAAAATAAAAACTTTTAATCATATTCCGGTAATCACTGATAAAAGTTTTTTGCATGTTAAAAAGTCTTTTAAATAACTTGAAGCGAATAAATTAGATTTGAACCCACAAATAATTTTAATAGAAAATTTTCCATTTTCATAATCCTTTGACGTGAATGTGAAATTGCGTATATAGGAATTTCTAAGAGCAAACTTTTAATCATATTCTGGTAATCACTGATAAAAGTTTTCGACACTTTAAAAGGTCTTTTAAATAACTTAAAGGGAATAAATCGGATTTGAACTCACAAATAATTTTAATAAAAAAATTTTCAAGTTCACATTCCTTTGACGTGAATGTGAAATTGTGTATGTGAGAATTTTTGAGAGCTTTTAATGAAATATCTTCCAATTCCTGTTTTCTTTTACGTGAAACTTGAATTGTAATTTTTATTGGAAATTTAATTTGTGAGAATTTTCTTCACCTGAAAATTGGACATTGAATCAAGGTTGCTTTAAATTACTTGAGTTTATATTTTGGTTAAAGTTGTTCTACTACTTTAGGAATATTTAGAATTAAATTAGTATTTAATTTAATTGTTGCTACTTAGGAAAATTCGCTAGAAAACCTAATACAAATAATCTCTTAATTTCTATATATAGTTTACATTGAACTTAGGATTAGATGAACCTAGAAGAACTTAGAAACTAAAACCTTAGACTCCCTATGGATACGATCTTGGACTCACTAGGTAAAACTACACGGTGCACCCTTGCACTTAGGGGTTGATTTTAGACACACATTCTAGATACAGTCAATTGTCTCAGAAAGCCTACATTAAAAAGTTTAGAAATATTTAATATGCATAATTATGGTTCCACCATTGTTCGAATTCAAAACGAAGATAAATTTAGCTTAAGTCTATGTCCCCAAAATGAATTGGAACATAAAAGTATGAAAGATATTCCTTATGCTTATATTGTTGGGAGTTTGATGTATGCACATGTTTACATCAAGATTGATACTAGTTTTGTTATTAGGATATTAGATAGATGCCAGAGTAACCCAGGATTTGATCATTTGAAAATTGTGAATAAAGTTTTAATATATTTGCAAGGGATAAATAATTACATGTTCACATTTATGAGGACTAATCACCTTTAGGTGATTATTTATTCAGACTCAGATTTTGGAGGATGTGTTGATAACGAAAAGAATACTTTTCATTTATTTTTCTCCTCACGAGAGGGACTATTTCATGGAAGATTGTTAAGAGTTATTACATCATCCACCATGGAGGCTGAGTTTATTGCCTGCTTTGAGACTTCAAATCATGAATTATGGTTGCAAAATTTTATTTCAAAGTTAGAAGTTATTGATAATATTTCTAAGCCCTAAAAATTTATTATAATAATATTACAACAGTTTTCTTTTCGAAGAATGATGGGTATATTAAGTTGGCCAAGCACATTAAGTTAAAATATCCAACTGTTAAAGAAGTTCAGAAATAACAAATGTCAATTGAACACATTAATACGAGTGTTAACATAATAGATCCACTTATGAAAGGCCTATTTCTAAAGATATTTACGCAGCATGCTGAAAAGATTCTTGAGAGTAGCAAATGAATTAATTAATTTTGTGGATTACTTGGTGCTTGTCTACTTGACATTACGTCTTAACGTCTATCAAAGTTTTTCAAAATTTATGAATTTGTCTTGTAATATTTGTTTACATACAAGTGAGTTGTTTAATGTGACAAAAGCAATTTTTTGTAAAAGATATTATTAAACTATTAATGATAACTCACCTTATAAACCTTATTAATCAAGTTGTTGATGATGTAGTACATGGAAGGAACCATGCTCCTGAATTAGTATGGAACTGCTATGTCTCTCATTGCTTTATTTAATTAAGGTAAGCCATTGAGATGATATTTCTAATTTAATTTTGTACCTTATGTTTCCTACATCAAATAATGAATGAAGGATAATTATATAGGACACTGTTGGAATTAATTAATTAATTATTAATTTCCATAATTAGTTTCCAAATTAAAGTGGTCCGTATAGGAATCCAAATTTGATAAGGATTTATTTAGAAGAGTTATTATTGGTAAAATATTGTGAGTTAATTTTTTAACTATATCCTACTTTGACGGTAGTAAAGATTGAATGACTAATTAAGAAATTGGATCCTCTCTCTCCCTATAAATAGTGAAAGAATTCCATCAATTCATACACATTAAATTACAAGTCATATTAGAGTTTAGTAAATAAGAGGTAGAAATTTTATTTTTCAAAGGGTTTTATTTTGGTTGAAACAGAAGATTTAAGAATATTTTAAGGTAGCTTCCACATTCAAATTCATTAACAGTGGCTCAAGATATGTGTTCTTAATTATATTATATAAGCAAACAAAATATGTAAATATTATGAAGATTAAGATTCTAAATAGTTAATTAAATATTATGTGTCAATTTAATTATAAACTTATAAAGTCTCCTTGTTGGATCCACTTGGTGGATTGGCTAGAAATTCAATGCAGAGAAGGAACTATGAAGGTATATTATATTACTGTAGATTTTTTATATTTTAGAGTTAAAATCTCTTATACTTTGTTTAAAAATATTTCTCAATTGGAAATACTTTAATTTTAAAGTACAGATTTGATTTGATTTGATAAATAAAATTTTATATTTGGAGCAATATTTAAATTTAAGACAAATACTAAATTTGACCATGTTAGTGGAAAAAAAAATAGGATAAATAACATATGAGAGTAAATTTATCCACTTATTAAGATAGTTCAAAAAAAAATATGAATTCTTATCAAATCTATTATTTTGATTGAATTTCAAATGATATAAAATCTCAAAATTTAAATTATAAAATAAAATCAAGTCTAATACATAAAATTTTATTTTAATTCTAAACATAAGAATTGATGAAATTCTCATTAAATGAAATCAAATTTCACAAAATCTACCATTCCATTCCAAATAGGGTGTTAAATATGAGTATATGACTATCCCAATTAAAAATTTGCTGTACGATACTTTTTACATTGTTTTGCTCCATAACCTGCTAGGAATTTGGCGACAATTTCGCCTTAGCCAAAGCGTGTTAGAGTTGTCACGCATACTTGTTACACAGTTCCCGTTCAAGTTTACGATGGCACGTTCTTTATGGCGTGTTCGCGTTGGTTCGTGTTCTTTATTGTACATCGGTGAAGGTTTTTGAGATAGTCATATGTATTGTGAGGATTAGCATGGCTTTACTACGTGTTCATAAAGTGTTCTTCTAACTTGTTTGATGGGTCGAAAGGTTGATAACAATAGAATCAAAGTGTTGATTGAATTATTGTAGGCAAAACTTTATAACTGAAATATGTACCGCTCAATGATGACAGATTGTCATCTCCGTAATTTTCTTCGAAAGTTTTGCATAAACTATGTCTACTTTTTGAGCAACAAAAAGTTAGTAAAATTAGACAAAAATTATAGTATCGTAATTTATAAAATATGAAAAGAAATTAAAATTATTTTAAAAATGTTTTATGCATTTTTGACAAAATTTTGATCTCCAAACGGAGTGTTAATATCCTCTTACTTTTTGCACGTGCAATTAAGCTGTTTGTGTAATCATGTTAGTGTATTTTACAATTACGCAAGTCATTCTAACTCTTTTCTCCCAAAAAAAAAAAAACTTGTATAATGCTCTCCTTGCCTGTCGAAGAAGAAACGAACAACAGAGAGGTGGGAACAGGAAACGCTAGAAAAGACTAGGAAGAATGAGAATTGGAAACACATAAATAAGAAAAATAAACACGAAAAATTTATTAAAAAAAATCTTTTGGTAGCACTTTAAGTTTATTGTATATATTTTCTTATAAACAGTTCTTTAGCCAAAAAAAATAAAACAGAAATAAAAAATAAGTTTTGCATTTACAAATATTGTAAAAACAAAATAAAAGTTTATAACAAAAATAGTATGAAGAGTTAAAAATAATAACGAGAGCAATAATTGATGTTAATGTAACGAGATAATTGGTGATAGAGCACGAGGAATATGTAGTTTTCAATATTTTAAAATTTTGTAAAATAAATTATAAATATAACATAAAATAAAATAAAAGTTTATTTGGTCTTAAAAATAAAAATAAATTATTGATGAATAAATTTTATTAATGAATATCAATGTTTTATAATTTTAATTTATAAACAAAAAAAAAAAAAAAAAAGAACCTTCAAAAATAAAAAGAAATGGATAAATTGAACTCAACTCCAATTACGAAAATGCAAGCTTTGGAAATATAGATTGTAGTCCTTGGTCTTGGGTAAATAAAATCTTTCACCTAGGCCTTGCATAAATTTTAGCACAATAATTTTGTCTTTTGGATACAAGTTTGCTCATGCTGATATGCACTATCATATATACATATATATATATATTTTTTTTTTTTTCCATCCATGTGTTGTGTTTGAAACCACTAAAGTCCATTGTTTTAATGTAAAATATATTTAAAAAAAAATATATACTCATTTTTTTAAATTATTTTTTTAAAACATGAATAAAAATATATTTTAAAAATATTCTACATTAAAACAAATACAACTTAACTAAATCTTTTTTGAGTACATATATTGAGTGTTGAACCATAGGAGGGAAGCAGTGTGAGCGAGATGGCCTGTTGATCCATAGGAGTGAGGCCCAACAACTCAATCGAAATCAAGTTCTGTTACTATTTATATAACAATTTTACTCAAATCATATGACATTTATCCTACATAACAAGGACTAATTTGTCACGGCTTCTAGTACTAAAACGTTCCAACTCAAAATTAATTTAAAAAAGTAGAGAAATTCATTAGGATTATATATTGCTTGGCTTGTCTTTATCCAACTCTCACATTTGACAAATGTATCCTCACGACTACTGCCACAGAGCCATGTAAGAATCAGTATAGACAAGCGATTTTACTCACTCTTATTAAAGATAGGTATAATTTTTATCTTAATTTTGGGCATGTTTACGACTCAACAAAATAAAAAAAACTCTATAAATTTCTACAAACAAGAAACTCGAAATTGTAAAATTTAAATTTTTTACTTACTGCACAAAGCTCGAAACTACAAAATTTAAATTTTTTATTTACTACACAAAGCTTAAGACATTAACTTTTTTTATTTTATACAACTCCAAACAAACCCTTTCCGCACGTGACTCACTTTAAAATTTATTTTTGTCCCAATCTATATAAACATTTGACTCCACACATAATTTCCATTTTCAACCTAACTTACTGTTTAAGTTGAAAATTTTAAATTTCATCTCAACCACCCAAATTGACCATAGAACCTCCGATAGACACTTCTGACGTGTAAAACTAGCGTTGTAAAATTACAATTTTCAGGTGCTCATAATTAACAAATGTAGTTTTTGTTTAACCTTTTAAGCCCAAAAAGTTCAAATCTTGAGTTAACCATCCAAATCAACCATACAAACCATGGTGGATGGCCCACAATTCATAATAAGCGCATGCCAAACATTACCCAAATAATTTGTCTATTTAGCTAATCAAAAGATACTAGAACACTCAAACTGGTCTTTTGCATGACTGCATCCTCTACAATTTAAAAAAAACAAAATATTATGTTTCTAACCTCAACACTAAGAAATGTCTTAGGACTGGAGTAATATGAATGAGTTGCAGAATTATAGCTCCATCACCTTGCAGCAGCATCTCTCCTAACAAGATATTGGGAACTTTTTAAATCTCTCTCAGCAACTTACTAAGTTTGGGACTTTTTCCCTTTTGTTTCTTTTGCTGGGTTGTTCAGGAATGGCAAGAAGGTCTTTCCACCCATGAATTCTCGGAGCACTTCTGGAATTTCAACACCATCTTCCCTCTGATAATTCTCGAGGACGCAGCAAATGGTCCTCTCTGTCGCTGTGAGGGTACAGTTCAACATGTGCACATACTGCTTTACCTGCTCGTTGCTCTGTAAACATATTTGCAGAAGCGGTTAAAATACGTATAATTGCAGATTACCAACATTTAAAGCATAGTCCATTGACCAACGCATCTAAATTAAGTAATAGCAAGTTCTCGAGTTGATATGTGACTCTAGTTGACACAGGTTGCAAATCGTACCAGCCATTGTTCAGTTTATTGCGGATGTGATGCGAGCCAATTTGTTTCGCCAGCCCAAATTGGGATTTAAGGAAATTTTCAATCTTCTAATAAGAGTTATTGATACTCGTGAATAAGTAACATGCCTCAATTCATTTGATAAAAACAAGGATAGCAGAGAACACCAACCTTTTTCTGCCCATATCGAATCTCTAATTTTCTGGACTGATAGTCAGTACAGTTTGAACAGGAGACAAGTTCTCTATAAGTATTGGATGCAGGAAACCATCCTTCTAAATCATACTTCTTTGCAGCTGCATCATTCAGAGCACCGGAAACAATTGCCACAACTTGATAGGGTAGTTTTAGCTGCATTGATAGAATATTGTCATACGCTGAAGGCAAGAAAAAGTCAGCAATTCATCACCTGCAGGGGCCCATGTACAGGACCCTGCATTTCTCACATCAAGTGGAAGAGAGTTTAGCATTGTACAAACGGCAAACTTTCAAAAATCACTTGCTTTAACCAACATTCCAATATCTGGCAAGATAATGCATAATGTACATATGTGAAACATTATCATGCATCTCCACAAACTAATTAGTGAAATATGTCAATAAGCAATGTAAGAAAGAAAAAAAAAAAAAATAGAAGCTGCAAATTATATGTATATTGTTTTCCTAAAATTGGAGAGGAAGGGAAGCTATTTACCATCTTGTAAAACTCCTCAGAGTTTTTTAGCATTTCCTCGTGCATCTCCCAAGATTCACTGCCATTTGGGCTGGTAAGGCAGAACTGCTCCACTTTCTCAAACTGATGAACTCGGAAAATTCCGAGAGTATCCCGACCATGTGAACCAGCTTCTTTACGGAAGCAAGATGAATATCCAGCATATCTTGCAATTCATACAACACAGACTCAATAAAAAGCAACCACCACAGATTTCAACCAACAAAATTGGATAAAACAAAACCACGACTCTATGTATGCTAGCAGCCACAACAGCAACTATGGTAGAGGGAGGTTATTAAAACCTTATCGGTAGCTGTGATGGATGGATCCATTCATCCAGATGATAAGCACATAGTGGCTGTTCAGCAGTGGCAATCAGATATTTGTCATCCCCCTCACCTGTTACCTACCATAAAAAAATTAAATCAGGCATCCTTTCATTATAGTAGCTAAAATTGTAAGACAGGTATTTTCAAGTAGAATTATCCAGCTTCATATACAACTCAACTTAACTCAACAAAACCATAATCCCAAACAAGTTGGGGTCGGCAGCTATCAAAGTGAAGACAAGTCTGTGACGCATGCTTACGTTATAAAGGGCAAAACGATTAAATGCAAGCGCCTGGTAAACATCTCATTTGAAAGATGCATATAAATAAATCCAATTTCAAGCATCAACCATCAAA
>JAVXUM010000023.1:9356315-9375354 GCA_035590655.1 Pouteria glomerata
TAATTTTTGTAATACTTTTTAAATTTACATAAAATAGTAATTTAAATTTACACATGTTTAACAACAAACACAAATATAAAAAATTGTAGGTTATTTTTTGGCTCATTATTTTGGCATATCATTTAATGAATAATTTTTTATTTATGTAATTATAGTTACAAATATAATAAAAAAAATTATTCCTTGATAAAAAAAATGTTACGGCCTTCGCAAAATTAATGATGTATTTTTACCGAATTTTAATTATTCTCGATTTCTTTAACGAATTGAGGTATCATACTGAAAATTTTTATATTTTATTTTAAATATCTCGAATAATTTTCAAATTACAAATTTTTTATCTCGCCAAATAATTTCTGAATCTTGACTTTGTTACTATGTATTATCCTATACATATTTTTTATCATCTTATCCCTCAATCAAATGTAACCTCTAATTTTAAAAATATTCCATGCATCTTTGCACAGAAAATTTGCAACTTAACTACAGGAATAACTATTCTTTAAATCACACTAATGTGCATATTCTTTTTCAATATAAATCCAGCTTAAAAAAAATTCCAAAAATCAAATATCCCTCTGCAAAAAAATAATGACAGAACATAGTTCGATGCATAATTTATCTATGATTTCATTAACAAAAAAAAAAAAAATTAAAAAGCTTATCATACAACTATTATCACTTGATGAGAAATCACAACTTATGACAACTAAATAGCTCAACCAACAATTATAATCTAGTTTATGAAAAGTCATGTTTTTGCTATACATCTATGGCAATCCAGCAATTTCTTTTTACAACTTGAGCTTTGTCTGCCCCAAATTGTTCATCCTCTGCAGAAAAACAAATTCAAGTTTAAATTTCAGTTCCAGCCACCCAAACAAAATCTATATAACTATACATAACCTCTATCAATCTTAAACCCACCAAAGAAATTCAAGATTATTTACGAGCTGTACAAGCTTTTTAGCGAGGGGAACCGGTGGGAACCAGTATAGAGTTACTGGAAGGCATCTGCGAAACCTTAGATGTACCATAAGGTAGTCTTGAGGTTGAGAGCACTGACACAATGAAGAAAATAGTTCAATGTCTTCATGATGCTAGAAGTGTAGAATATGCACAGCGAGGTAGATTGGAGAATCATTTTGTGCGTGCGCTTGATTTAGATGGCGGCAGAATTAAAATTAAAGTTGCTGATTTTTTTTGGAAAGATGCATGTAGAAGATTATTTGGATTGCGAAACTAATTTGGAGACCTATTTTGAGTGGAAACCCACGACAGAAGAGAGAAAGGTGTATTTGTGGAGCTTAAATTGAAGAGTGCTACAATTCAATGGTGGAAGCGAGTTGAGGAGCAATGATCTCGACAAGGCAAGTGAAACATCTGCACATGGAAACAGATGAAGGCAAAGATGCAAAAGCAATTTGTACCGGCTGATTATGCAATGGAGTTGTACGTGGAATTTCAATCATTGAAACAAAGGGGCATGACAGTAGAGGAGTATACGTCTAAGTTTAACAATCCCTCTATTCGAGTTAGTTTAAACAAAAGTAATAAACAAATGCTTTCTCGTTATCTCTGGGGCTTGAACCAATCGATTAGGGACGAGATGGGAGTAGTTCGTATGTTCAACCTAGAAGATGTTCGACAAAATACCTTAATAGCTGAAAAGAGGGTGTGGCATTATGGTGCGAGAAGACTATTATTTGGACAGATGAATGGTACATCACAACGAAACACAGGTGTTCAAGGTGTTTGGAGTGAACAAAATGTCTCAAAATTTGGTCGTGGAGTTGCTAAAACTAACCAACCAAATGGTGGAATCAATGGCGTAGCTAATAGAGGTCAAAAAGGCAAGGCAATTGCAAGATTTGATGGAAGATATGTTACTGGTACAAATAACTCAGAGGTAGGTAATAATTCATAGGTTCCTTGTTTTACTTGTAGAGAAAGAGGACGCACATCTTATGCATGCCCACAAAGAAGAATCAATTTAGTAGAGCCTAGGAAAGAGGAAGAGGAAGTAATGGAACCAGTTTATGATGAATATGATGATGGTGAGGAAGATGTCGATATATTTCCAGTACAAGGTGAACCTTTGGTTGTACAAAGAGTGATGGCAACTCCCAAGATTGAAAAAGAAGAGGATTAGAGAAAACATAACACATGTTTTTTGTGGTGGTAAAGTTTATAATGTTATTTTTGATGAGGTAACAGTGGGAACATCATTTCAAAGGAGGCAGTAGAAAAGTCGAAATTACCAACTAAAAAGCATTTTAATCCTTATAAGGTTGCTTGGTTCTGAAAGGGAAATGATGTACCAATTACTTCCCGTTGTTTAGTTAAATTTACAAAGGCCAATAGTATTGATGACAAAGCTTGGTGTGATGTGGTGCCTATGGATGCATGTCATATTCTTTTGGGGAGGCCGTAGTTGTATGATAAAGGCATGGTCCATTATACAAAAGCAAATACATATTCCTTCAAGAAAGGTGATAAAAATCTCACTCTGCAACCTCTAAAGGAAGAAGCTACCAATTTTCCTAATGGTAGAAAGATTAATGATTTCTTGATTGCCCAAAAGTTTGAAGATGGAGAGGCTTTTGTTGAATATAGTCAAAAAGTTCATGAAAAAGTGAGGAATGCTCTCAAGAATAGCAATGAAGATTATGCCACAAGAGCAAACCAACACCGTCATGTGAAGGAGTTTGAAGAAAAAGATATGATTCTGGTGCTAAGCAAAATAAGTTCAAATGTTTATTTGCTTGAGTTGCCACTAAATTTGCATTTTAGACCTATTTTTAATGTTTCTGATTTGTATTCCTTTGATGGGTTTGGTGGACATGCTGAGGCTATTGAAGAATAGATTAAACAACTACCATAGGTGAAAAGTGATGTTATTGAAGATGTACTTGATGTTAAAGAAGTTGAATCTAGAAAAGACAACAAATATAGGTGATTGGTGACATGGTTGGGAAAACAAGCTACTGAAAGCACATGGATTGTTGAAGAAGAACTGAAAAAGATTGATCTTAAGATATATGAAGAGACTGCCAAGGTTTTCTTGATGGAGTCCAGTTCTTCCTACCCGGAGAGATTGATGCAGGAGCATATTTAATTTATTAGTATCTTTTTCTTTTCATGTTTATGAGTTTTTTTTTTTTAATAAGTAAAGAGGTCATGTTAGTTTGGATGGTTAGGATTTATTTCTTTTATTTTAGATGAAGGCTTAGGATTCTAAAGTTACAAAAGGGGCTTATAAATAGACTTTTTGATGGCGGTAGTAGTTCAGTTTTTATTTCCTATTGATAATGAAATTCTAGATTTCAGTTCTTGGACCCTTTGGAGCCTAGAATTAATTTTGTTAGTTCCACTTCAATTGTTTATGCTATTTTCTTTACTGCTACAATTGTTTATTACTGGAATCTCTTTTTCTCACCACTTCACAAGGGTTAAAAATTTTGAAACCTGCACAAGGCAGAGGACTCATGTCTAGTAGGTTAGTAGCCTATAGAGTAAGGTGAAGCTGTTTTGCATATATTTCACTCCTAAGAGCTAACCCAAGTGACAGATGTAAATTTGCAAGGATAACTCTATAACCAAGGTCATATGACGTAGGCACAAAATACGTGTCTTGGATTTTGTGACCACAGGCCCACTTGGCAGAGTACCTAACTAACTATATATTGATTTTAGTTATATTGTGAGTACGTGATAAAAAATAGTGAACTTAGTTAAATTTAATGAGATGGGATGAGAAAACTAAATTTGGTTATGGATATTAGTTGTTATCGGTTGAGATGATTTAATTGTCATGACATGCTAATATAGTAGCTTGATAGGTCATCTTTTTATGCTTAATTATTTATATTGGGCATTAGCGGTTGTGCCCACTTCTCTACAGACCTGACTGTATGTTCTAGTACTGATTCCTAGGTCGGGACTTTTCGCAAAGGATAGTAGTCTTCCACTATTTTCTTTTGTTATATTTGTATTTCTTTTGAGGGCTATTCATTGTATTCTTTTGACACCTCCACGGATTGAGATTTAATGTTGTTGAATACTAAGGTATATTGGAGGCACAAGACACCCAACATGGGTTGTCATCTATTCATTTATATACAACCATACATGACTATTCACCTTCTAATTATAGAACCTAGACTAATCACATTCTCCTAGATACATGAATATTCACTGAGTACATTTATTAGTGGTTATTAACACTTAATACTCCCCCTCAAGCTGGAACATATATGTCATATGTTCCAAGCTTGTTACAAATAAACTTTACTCTTGGATCGCCAAGTGCTTTGGTAAACAAATCTGCAAGCTGATCTTCAGACTTCGCATGGTTGGTTTTGATCACATTCTGTAGAATCTTTTCTCTTACAAAATGGCAATCAATCTCGATATGTTTAGTTCTTTCATAAAATACCGGATTAGAGGTAATATGAATTGCAGCCTTATTATCACATAGTAACTTCATAGGCTGTGAATGATGAACTCTCAATTTCTCTAACGTATGTTGTATCCAGATCAGCTCATAAGATGTGTGTGCCATGGTTCTATACTCTGATTTAGCACTTGACCGTGCCACTACTGTCTATTTTTTACTCTTCTAGGACACTAAATTGCCTCCAACAAATATACAATACCCGGTAGTGGACCGTCTATCTGATGGTGACCCAACCCAATCTGCATCAGTGTATCCTTGAATTAAAATGTGCTTATTATCCTTGTACAATAAACCTTTACCAGGTGCATTTTTCAAGTATCTCAAAATTCAGATAACAACATCCCAATGGCTACTACGAGGTGATTCTAAGAACTGGCTAACTACATTGGTAGCAAACAATATATTAGGTCTGGTGACTGTCAAGTAGTTTAGCTTCCCAACTAACCTTCGATACCTGCTAGGATCATGCAATAACTCTCCCTGATCAGCAACTAACTTGGTATTTGGATCCATCAGAGTATCCACAGGTTTAGAGCCTAACATGCATGTCTCTGTCAACAGATCAAGAACATACTTTCTTTGAGAGAGAGAAATGCCCATTTGTGATCGAGCAACCTCAATTCCCAAGAAGTATTTTAATGGTCCCAAATCTTTGGTGCTAAACTTACCTTGAAGAAACAATTTCAGATCAACAACGCCTTGTGAATCATCACCTGTGATAACAATATCATCGACATACACGAGGAGCCAAATCTTTCTGTTATGAGAATGTTGATAGAAAACTGAGTGATCAACTCCACAACGTACCAGACCAAATTCAGTAACCACAGTACTAAATCGACCAAACCATGCCCGAGTAGACTGTTTCAGGCCATATAGGGATTTCTTCAGTTTGCACACCAACTCAGACTCCCCCTGAACAACATACCCAGGAGGTTGCTCCATATATACCTCTTCAGAGAGATCACCATGTAAAAAGGCATTTTTGACATTCAGTTGGTGTAGAGGCCAATGGTAAACTGCAGCCAGAGATATGAGAAGACGAACAGAAGTAATCTTGGCAACAGGTGAAAAAGTCTCAGAGAAGTCCAAACCATAAACTTGCGTGTACCCTTTGGCAACCAATCGAGCCTTTAACCTGTCCACGGTACCATCAGAATAGACCTTGACTGTAAATATCCAACGATAGCCTACCATAGACTTTCCAGGTGGAAGAGGAATAAAGTCCCAAGTATCATTAGCTCGAAGAGCAGACATCTCATTATCCATGGTAGTGTGTCATCCAGGGTGAGAAAGTGCTTCAGAAACAGTGTTAGGAATAGAAACAGAAGAAAGTGATGTAACAAAGGATCGATATGAAGGTGATAAAGCATCATAAGATACAAAATAAGAAATGGGATGCGAAGTGCAAGAATGAGTACCCTTTCGAAGAGTTATAGGAACATCTAAATCACTTACAAGAGCTGGCGGGATAGGAGAAATAGATGGTGGAGCACTGGAAGCGGGAGCTGGAGCAATCACTTCTTGACACCGAGTGTAAACCTGCAAGTTAAGATGAGACAAATGACTGGATGGACTCAAAGGACTAGACTGACTCAAACGACTAGACTCAACTGGAATAACAGGAAAAGGGAGACTCTCATCTAGAATGGACTGGGGTAGAGACTGAGAGAAAAATGCGGTAGACTCAAAGAAAGTGACATCTGCACAAACAAAGAATCGATTAAGAGATAGACTATAACAACGGTACCCCTTTTGTAATCTAGAATACCCTAAAAAGATGCACTTATGAGCACGAGCATCCAATTTATCAACCCCATAAGCAAGCTGATGAACAAATGAAACATACCCAAAAATGCGAGGTAGAAGAGAAAACAAAGGTTTGTTGGGGAACAACACAGAATGAGGACTTAATTCTTTGAGCACAGAAGAAGGCATACGATTGATTAAATAACATGCAGTTAAAACAACATCACTCCAAAATATTTTGGGAACATGCATTTGAAAAAGTAGACACCGAGCTGTTTCGATAAGATGCAAATTCTTTCGTTCAGCTACCCCATTTTGCTGTGGAGTACGGGGACAAGAAGATTGATGGAGAATACCAGAAGAGGTCATAAAATCAACAAAAGGTTTGGAGAAATATTCTTTTGCATTGTCACTACGAAGAATTTGCACAGGTACACCAAACTGAGTTTTAATTTCAGCATAGAAAGCTTAAAAAATAAAAAACAATTCGGAACGATTTTTCATCAAATAAAGCCATGTCATTCTTGAAAAATCATCCACAAAGGTGACAAAATATTGGAACCCCAATTTTGAATTAACTTGACTAGGACTCCAAACATCTGAATGGACTAATGAAAATGGACACGATGATCTGTTATTGACTTGAGAAGTAAAAGGCACACGATAATGTTTTCCTAACTGACAGGATTCATAATCTAAAGACTGTAAATGATGTAAACTAGGAACCATGCATTTTAGTCTATTCAAAGATGGATGACTAAGACGACAATGAATTTCTAAGGGGTAAGCTATTATAGAATAAGCTTTAGGTACATCGGTATCAAGATAGTAGACTCCTCCAGCTTCATGCCTTCCACCAATCTTCTCCCCTGTCGTCATATCCTATATAACAACAGAATTAGGAGCGAAAGTTATTGAACAATTATGGTACTTGGTAAGTTGACTGACAGACATAAGGTTAAAAGGAAAAGAAGGAACATATAATACTAAGAACATATAATACTAACGCTAGAGAAAGAGAAGAAGAAACAATGACATTACCAACACCATTGACCACAGTAGTTGACCCATTGACTAATGTAACTGCTGGGAGAGAGGTAGAATATTGAATACCCAAAAACAATGACGATGTTCCACACATGTGATTGGAAGCATTAGAGTCTATAATCCATATTGGAGACGAACGAGTGGAGGGACGTGCAATAGACTTACCTTGTTGAACATTGGAAGAGGAAAGACAAGAAGCTTGATGAGCTTTCTGATACTGTAGGAATCTTAAATACTCTTCTTTAGAAACAGTTATAGTCTGTGGATGCATAGGGATGGAACAATCCATCATTTTTTGCTCAAAAGAGGTCCCAGTAGCCATTTAAAACAGTAGACAGAAGCTTGAAGACAGATCACCAACCAAATAAAAGTTGACCAATCACCAAACAAAACACACAGGTAGGGTCGCCGAAGGGAGGAGAATGTCCGACAAAGAAGGCCGGAGGGCAACTGACCGCTCTCGTGCCATCAATCGTAGCTCCAGCGTCGGCGTGTGAGGCCTACGCCGGTAGTGCAGGTGGCGCATGGGGGCCGTGGCTTCTTCTTCGGTGACGGCGCTACTCCAGCGGCGGTCGTCTGACGCCGATGACTATTCCCAGCTACTCTGGTTGTTGAAACAACACCAGATAGACTGACCCACGCTTGACAGAAACGAAGAACCGAGACGAACGCTTGAACTTTCCTTCCATGTACACTGTTTTGACAGTGTTGAAGACACAGAACAACTTGTAAATTCTAAGAATGCTCTGATACCATGTTAGAATAAGTAAACTAGGAAGAATTGCACATCACACACCCAATTGGATGTTTGTGTATTGATTTATACTACTCTGAAATTAGACTTTACAGATTCTACGGAGACTTTACAAGTTCCATATGTCTACATACATCTTACACATTCATTACACATTCATGAACATTCATTAACAATATGATTCTATCCTCTGCATTTGCTTATGACATAAATTGAGTGATCACTGAGAATATACTAGGCAATAAATACATGATCGAGAAGGAATGGACACTCATTTGATATTCATCTGGGAATGCTTTCATTTGCTAAGCAATTTTTATAAATGAATCTGAAAATAACTGGTTTCCAACATGAAACTTAAGTACTTTGTGTATGAAATTTCTTCCTACAACAATTCTTAATTCTTCATTTCTTGAAAGAAAAATGTTATATTAGGAAAACTAAAAAATGAATACATTTTGTATAATCTTTGTTTTTAAAATAGTTTTGTTATTTTTATAATTTATATTTGGGCCTTTCTTGCATTAAAAATAGTAATTTCTAATTTCGAATGTGGTCACCTGTCAATGTTGGTTGGCTGGTCCATGATTAGTACAATGATAAAGAACACCACCCAAACGAGGAATCCATGTTGCTTAATCTGGACTGTCAAATCTTGATCAGATGTTGACTTTTTTGTTTTGTTTTAGCGTTAATTATTAAAATTATTTGCCAAGTGTTCAGTTCAGAAAAAATAAATTGGTGAAAATGCTATTAACGAAAACACAAGTTCATATTGCCTTTTTTAAGAAGGGTAAAAATGCAATATGATTTTGCATATCCAGACTGAACAAGCCTAAAAATGAGATCTCATATTAGAAATGAACCCTATACATCCTTATTTATAGTCTTCTTCCTCCTCAATAAAGGGTGGAGATTATTCCAGTTGGATGGTGAAGATTTGACCTCTAGAATCCTCCACCAAATTATCTTGATATTTAAACATTTAAGCTTCTATGGAAACCTTCTTTACATTTTAGAATAGTCTATCATTTTCTACAGTTGTGTACAATATTCTAGAATATTAATCCATGTCCTAGAATCTCCAATGGGTTCTAGAATATTGTAGGAAAATCTAGAGCACTGTAGTGACTTTAGAAAATTATGAATTATATTAGAAAGTCTCAGAACTCTCTAGAAACCCATGAATTTATTGTAATTGTTTTTAATTTGAACTTTTTTATTGAAAATTTCAACTCTATAAAAAAACTTAATGCAAATTTTATCCATAGTGCTGTGCTTACGGGTTATTGCTAGTATGTATATATATATATATATATGAGATAAGTTGGTTGGTTAAATTTCGTGGTGACTTAAATTAGCACGAGAAAAGAATTGGCAATAAAAACTTCCTTCTTGTTGATTTGTGTTTAAGTTGAGATGAAAATGCCAGTTAGTGAAAATTTAGGAGAAATGTTACTTAGTAAAAAAATAAAAAAAAATAAAAAAATATAAATAAATAAAAGGGAAAAAAATCAAGAGAATTGCTACCGTCAATTGTTTGGAGATTTAATTTTTTTGCATATAATATGCTGTTAATTAACTCTAATTTCATTCTATTTTAATTTTAATGTTCTCCATTTTGATCATTGTAGTTATGGGGGTTCGCGCATTCATCAAGATACCTTACCTGAAGTGACATGGAGATTATTAATTAGTCAATTTTTTTGGCTAAATTAAATATCAATATACTTCTCATTCACTTGTATTTTACTAAATTAAATTATTAAATAGTCAATATTTTTAATTATTTTATATTTCATGTTAGATCTCTTCTTCTTTTTTTTTTTTTTTTGAAGGGGCGTTCTGATTGTTTTTTTGAAGGAGCATTCTGATTGTACATGTTAACTTCCTCCATCATGAAATATTGATCTGTTAAGGTTCTGCATAGACATATCAATTGTTTTGTATGCCTATATCTTTCACAAGTAACGTGGAATGAAAACTTGATTTACCAAAAAAAAAGAAAAAATGGAACGAAATATATATATATATATATACACATATTTTGACGAAACGGTCAAAAAATATTTTTGAGGAGATTGAAATTGAAAGCTAGGATAATAATTTTAGTATTTTTATTAGAAAACGGTAAACAAATTGAAGTTTGGAATATATAAAACAATAAGTCTAATTAATATAATTAGTTTTTTATTTTATTTGGCGAGATGGAGACTATTAATATATAATTTTATTTGACAGTGGAGTTTTAGTGATCAGAATTCTTGACCTTCGTTAGGGGGAATAGGATCCTGCCCTTTCCATTTTGGGGACGTGTGTTATTCCATTAAAAATGAGAAATTAGTGATTAGGATGTTTGAATGTCTATCTTTAATAATAATAATAATAATAATAATAATAATAATAATAAAATATATTTGATTAAATATTCAACACGTGTCTAAAACTTTGATGAGGATATGATACGATTTGTATTCATTTAAAAATAAAAAAATACATTTTATTTAAAAATACATTTTAATAAGTGTTCGACACTTGTAAATATAATATTCAACAAGTACATAACAAGTGTACATAAAAGTAATGGTTCAATAAGTATTTGACATGTCACACATTCAATCTAAAAAATAATAAAATAGATCAAGCTTGTTGCATTTTTGTTTTAAAAAATAATAAGATATTTTTTTAAATATATCTAATGCTCATGAAAAAGAATAAAACACTTTTTGATAAATACTTGATAGGTGTATGTTTCAAAAAATAATAAGATAGATTTTTATAAATGTTCTACACATTTCAATAGAGTAGTAAACAAGTGTTTATTAATTTTAAAGTAATTGTATTTAATCGTTTAATATAAACACATTTTAATTATTGATTTCTTATTTAACGATGTGACACATCCATAACATGGGCTGAGACTATTCCTAACATGGAAGGGAGAGGATTCAAATAATTTTTTTTTTTTTTTTTTGACATCAACTAAACATCATATATTATTAAGTATTAAATTTTTCATTATCCAGTACATACTTGGCTTTTACAAACACTACATGTCTCAAATTCCTTCATGCTTTTTTAATACAGCATTCAGGATATAAACCAATAGAACTAAACAAATCCCGAAGTACATTTTTAATCTCTCACTTAAAAGATTTTTTTTTTTTTTTTTTGGATAAGTAACTTACAAGAATTCATATTCTGAAGATACACTACTAAAAGACAATATGTTGAAGATACGCTACTAAAAGACAATATGTTAATATTCTCAAAATTTCAATTTATTTGCTCAATCCACAACTTTCAGACAAGCCAATGCTTCCGCCATTAATGGTGAAGGATGCATTGCTGTTAACTCTTTACCTTCTGAATCCTTCGCTGCCCAATGCCACAGCCGCATTAACACTATTCTCTCTCCAAGCACCATCAATAGCGATAATGACTTCTTAGAAACAATTGGTATTACATTGTCATTCACGAATGAAATCTCCTCCTTCGTTGTACAACTGCCATCAGTTTCCTCGTCTTCAATGCTTTCACTTTCAAAAACAAATTCAACCGAACCCACTATTATGTTAGCAAAACTTCTAGCCAAATAAATGATTATCCCTGCCTAGTTCCCTTCTCTTTCCATTAATTGAAAATTTAATCATTTCTCTCTATCCAAAATGCCCTCAAAACCAAAATTACCCTTTCAATTATCTCGTCTTCCGTTCTTCTAACCATCACCTCTTTAATCCATTCCCTAATGTTCAAAACACCAATATCCGATGTTACCAAACCAAACTAATTGCTTATGTGCTTGAGTAATTGACTTTGTATGTGATGTGATTGGCTGGCTCGATCAGTAAAGATCTGTTTCTTGTTATTTCTTATTTTGAATATACGCAAAGGAGATTGATAGTAATAAACAATTTATTTGCCTTAAAGAGAAATAAAAATACCTCCAGAATTGAATTAACTACTAAAAAATGATATACATTCACTGCTTACTATTGTTGCATAAACTAAAACTAAATCACTTCCCCCACATACTAGGTCCTCACAACTCACGTAATTTACTAGCTGAATGTATCTTTCTAACAACTTCCACAATCATTACCCTTATTAGGCTTCATTTGATTCGTTATGAAACTCTGAAAATATTTAAAAATTTTTAAAAATTTTTAAAAATTATTTTTTTTTTTTCTTACTGCACGAATTACAAACTCACAATTTATTTCACTTTATCTTATTTTATCTCATTTTTTATCACTCCAAACACATTTTAAGAATAGGATAAATAAATTTCCATATGAAAAATTTTCCTTCAAGGAAAGGATACGAAGAATAACTTTCCATATGAAAAATTTTCATTTATTTGGAATCTTCAACTTTCACAAATTTCCCCAGCCTTTCATGTCGGTAGCATTGCCTTCTCCTATCAGAATCTCCTCACTTTCTCTCTAAAACGTTTCAAACTCCCATCATACTAAAAATATGCTGATTTAACCGAAAACCTACCATCCTTAGAACCTCTCCAAATCCATTCATCTTTACTGTAACTATCTCGCACGTATATCTTCTTAATCACCTCAAATCCAAGTTAGAGGGTATTGTCTTACCACATAGTTCCTCTCTATCAATTATATTTCCTTCAATGATTCTAACTAAATTATATATGTTTTTATGATTTAATTTCGTGCTAATAAAAATAATTTATTGGTAACAATACTTTAATTCTCTCTAAGTATGGACCAAGGAAATCTATCTTACGAATGTGCTTACTTTTACGGGGATAAATGTCACTTTCTCCTCAGCTTTATCTAAAATCTCAATTTAATTTATTTTATAACAATTAAAAGAGCGAGCCCACGAGTAAATTTTGCACGTGTAAACTTTTTTAAGGGTCTAATTGTCAATTTATTTATTTTACAAATTTAACGGCATTTAATTAATGGAGAGGGGACCTAGTAATTAATTAAAATTTTAAGTCCACAAGTACTTTTAAAAAAAAAATCAAATACTAAAATAAAATTTTAAATAAAACTCAAATAATCAAAGTGAAAGTTGCTCCCTGTATTTGTCTACATCTAGAATTTATTATCCTAGCAGCCTGTGCTTGTTGGCAAGCACAATCAAGAGAATGGGCTTTGGTATCCTCCATACAAGGATGACCAATACCAACTCAAAAAATGAATATGACCATAGGAAATAGCTTATTGGATAGAGCTCACTTACAAATCTTATTAAGTGGAGTAAAGCTTTGACTATTTTGTGCCTAATCTTAAATGTTCTCAAGAACCTAAAAAAATAAAAAAAATAACGAATAATAATAATAATAATAATAATAATAATAAGAAGAAAATAGGGATGTAACCAAAAATAACAAAAATTATGAGATCCTTTTGTGATGGTCTGTAAAACAAGAGGAAAAAAAAAAAAAAAAAAAAAAAAAAAAATTCTACATGGATCTTGCCTTAGACTTTGACGCTAAATTTGTTTGAAAATTGAAAAACTAAAAATTAAATGTCATTCGCAAATCCCACAAATCTAATATTTAATAACCAAAAATAAAAGAGGGCTTTAGATTACTAATCCCTCAATGTGGTACTAGAAATACCATTGGGAAACAGTGAGAAGACATCCTCCACTCTTGGATTTAACTCCCACTAAAATTTATTGATTCAAAATTATTTCATGCCATACAAGTTACATTTTTTCTCTTATTTTATATCCCACGAGACCAACCAAATATACACAAAATAATTTCACATGTAAAAAAAAAAAAAAATTAATCTCATGTTACATCCAATTTCATATATTAATCCATAATTTTATTTATCTTCTATCCAATCTTCCCAATTAAAGATGGCCGTAACCCTTAATCAGCCACAGCCACAGCCTCATGGTATCAAAAGGTTAGTGAGTTCAAAATGCAAGTCCAAACGCCGCTAACAGTAATGGTTTCCTTTACATATATATATATATATGTATATCAAACATACTGCAGTTTAATTCTTACCACAGATGCAGCAAAATCAAATTACAATTTCGAAGGAGCTTAAAAAAAAAAAAAAAGGGAAAAAATTGAGAACTATTTCAAAGACGTACAAAATGAGTGAAAAGAAGGCATTTTAAGATTCCGATGGAACATCGTCCCCTGGCAAACCAAATATGCGGAGATTTCCGTCCGTTGATCCCACTGCTAGGTATTTTGCATCTGGACCAAAATTTACACTAGTTGCTTTACCTGCATCCACGCAGTGCGTTAAAATATATAGATATATATACACATCAATATTTGTATCTACAATCTAATTTTTGAACAGGGATCAATGACAATGATGTTAGAATGATCAACACCAGCTACTCGTGGTCTTTGTTTGACCAAGTTTATTTTTTTTAATTGTCAGTTTGTTTAGTCATTTCTGTTTATTAGTTAAATTGGTCTGTTTTTTTTTTTTTTTTTTTACCGAGTTTGTAGTCAATTAGTTGTTTATTCCTATTTTTTAGGTGATCATGCTAGTCATGGAGCATATAGTGTTAGTGGGTCTTTGGTTTGTTAACATTATTCTTAGTCATTAGAGGTAGTGGAATTCATTACTGAGTCGTGCTAGTAGTGGGAGTGAATTAAGGGAACACAGCCTCTCTGTAAGCCTTATATAAAGGCATTCATTCGCACCAAATGTAATAATTCTATCAGAACATTTCCTTGAGAGCAGTTTCTATTTCTTTGTTTATTACGAAGCTTCAGTCTTTTTCTCTTTGTGAGTTTTATTCACAGAGTGCATCTTCAGTCCTTTACTATATTGAGTATTCCCCCCCTCTCGTGTTCAACAATCTGGTATCAGAGCCAGCGATTCGTGTATTCCATATTAAGTGAGCATTTTATTCTGTTGGTAAGATGGGTGATCTTCAAGTCATTGTCGGGATTAAAAAGCTTAACAATCAAAACTACAATTCTTGGTCGACATGCATGATGTCTTATATGTAAGGCCAAGACTTGTGGGAGGTTGTAAAGGGAAGTGAAGTTAAACAACCAGAGGAGGATGCAAATGGTACGTTGCGGAAATGGAAGATCAAAGCAGGCAAAGCAATGTCAAAGCAGGCAAAGCAATGTTTGCTCTGAAGACAACAATCGAAGAAGATGTGCTAAAACACATTCGAGATGCTAAAACTCCCAATGAAGCTTGGGAGACGTTTGCCAATCTTTTCTCAAAGAAGAATGATACGTGGCTTCAGCTCTTAGAGGGTGAACTTATGATGGTTGGACAATGAGACATGACAATTGCTCAGTATTTTCACAAAGTCAAGTCTCTAAGTCGTGAAATTTCTGAGTTAGATCCACAAGCTCCAATCGGGGAAACCAGGATGAAGAGGATAATTATCCATGGTTTGAGACCTGAATATAGAAGTTTTGTTGTTGCAGTACAAGGATGGCAGAATCAACCATCACTTGTTGAGTTCGAAAATTTGCTTGCTGGACAAGAAGCGCTAGCCAAGCAAATGGGTGGAGTCTTGCAGAAGGGTGAGGAGGAAGCGCTCTACGCCAATAAAAACAGAGGAGGCTCCAAGCAGCACAAAAATGGTAAGTCTAAGAAGAATGATGATACGGCAAGAAGTCATCAAGGTGAAGCGAGCACTCATTCAGGGGGAGCTTCGAAGAAGTATGGCAATGACAAAAAGTTTGAAAGGAAATGCTACAATTGCGGGAAGAAGGGTTACATGGCGAAAGATTACTGGTCAAAGAAAAAGTCGGTAGAGAGTAATGTTGCTACGTCCAAATCCGAAGATGAATGGATTGTTGAGGCATTATTTGCTGCAGAAGAAGAGGAGTTAGCTCTAACAGCAGCAACGACTAAACAAATTGATTTTGAGAAGGACTGGATCTTTTACTCTGGATGCTTAAATCACATGACGGGCGATAAAGAAAAGCTGGAGAACTTGTCGAAGTACAAGGGAAACCGACTGGTACTGACAGCCAATGATTCAAAGTTACCAATCGCTCACGTCAGTAACACAGTAGTCTCTTCGCAATGTAATGAGGTGCCACTTCAAAATGTTTTCCACGTTCCAGGTATGACAAAAAATCTTCTCTCTGTATCACAACTAACATCTTCAGGCCATTGTGTTCTCTTTGGTCCGCAAGATGTGAAGGTGTATCGTGACCTGGAAATTATGAAGAACCCGGTGATGAAAGGAAGGAGACTAGAGTCAGTCTATGTAATGTCTGCAGAAACAGCATATGTAGACAAGATAAGTAAAAATGAGACCATAGACTTATGGCACCTGCGGTTAAGTCATGTTAGCTACTTCAAGCTAGATATGACGATGAAGAAGCCGATACTGAGACGACTTCCCCAACTAGAAGTAAGGACAAACACAGTATGTGCAGGCTGTCAGTATGGAAAAGCTCATCAGTTGCCATATGAAGAGTCCAGATTTAAAACGGAGGAACCATTATAATTAATTCATTCTGATGTGTTTGGACCTGTCAAGCAAGCCTCTATCGGTGGGATGAAGTACATGGTGACATTTATTGATGATTTTTCCAGGTATGTGTGGATATATTTCATGAAGGAAAAATCTGAAACGTTTTTAAAATTCAAAGAGTTTAAAGAGGCAGCAGAAGCAGAAGTCGGCAAAAGAGTTCATTATTTATGCACCGACAATGGGGAAAAGTATATCTCAGACGAGTTCTATAAGTTCCTTCGAGAGTGCCGAATACACCATCAATTCACATGTGCCAACACCCCGCAACAAAACAGCATAGCAGAAAGGAAGAATAGGCATCTGGCAGAAATATGCCGAAGTATGCTTCTTGCGAAGAATGTTCCGGGACAATTTTGGGCAGAAGCAATGAAGACTGCAGCCTTTGTGATCAATAGGCTTCCTCAACAAAGGTTATATTTTCTCTCACCTTTTGAAAATTTGTTGAACATGAAACCTACAGTTAGTTATTTTCGAGTTTTTGGATGTCTTTGCTATGTATTTGTACCTGATCATTCACGCAGCAAAATGGATAAGAAGGCTGTTAGGTGCATTTTTGTAGGATATGACAATAAGAAAAAAGGATGGAGATGTTGTGATCCTACAATTGGAAAGTGCTACACATCCTAGAATGTGGTATTTGATGAAGCTTCTTCGTGGTGGTCCTCAAACAAGGAAGTATTACCTGATTTTGATGTTTTTAAAGATGTGCTGCAATCCTCTCAAACCCAATTGACCTTAGGTGAAACTGAGGATGCAAATGATGGTGGTGGTGACAAAGAAGACGCAAATCAAAGCCCCTGGCAAACTGGTGTGTATCATCAACTAAAAGATGAAGATGAGCCTGGTGAAGCAGAAGCACCAATTCCACCCCAAAGATCGACCAGAATCCAAAAGCCAAATCCCAAATATGCCAATGCCGCGATAGTAGAAAGAGTAGATGCGAAAGAACCAGAGATGTTTGAGGAAGCATCTTAGAAATTGGAGTGGAATAAAGCCATGGAGGAGGAAATTGTTGCATTTAAACGGAATTAGACTTCGGAGCTTGTGCCAAAGCCAAGAGATGTCAAACCTATTTCCTGTAAATGGGTTTATAAGGTAAAGCATCACACAGATGGATCAATTGAGAGGCACAAGGCTCGTTTAGTAGCTCGAGGTTTCTCTCAACAATATGGACTAGACTATGATGAAACGTTTAGTCCAGTTGCAAAGTTGACAACTGTACGAGTCCTACTTGCCCTTGCAGCTAGCAAGGATTGGAACTTGTGGCAGATGGATGTAAAAAATGCTTTTCTGCATGGAGAGTTGGATCGAGAGATCTACATGACTCAACCGATGGGCTTTCAGAGTCGAGATCATCCTGAGTATGTGTGTAAGCTTCGAAAGGCGCTTTATGGATTAAAGCAAGCATCGAGGGCGTGGTATGGTAAGATTGCTGAATTCCTTACTCATAATGGTTATTCGATGGCACCTGTAGATTCTAGTTTATTTGTCAAAATCAATGGAGGGAAGCTAGCTATTATGCTAGTGTATGTGGATGATTTAATCCTAACAGGAGATTGTGAAGAAGAAATTTTCCAAACAAAGAAGAATTTGTCAATTCGCTTTCAGATGAAAGAGCTTGGACAGCACAAGCACTTTCTTGGTCTAGAAATTGATCGTACTCAAGAAGGAATTTTTCTTTATCAGCAAAAGTATTCTAGAGATCTGTTGAAGAAGTTTGGAATGCTCAATTGCAAACCAATTTTGATGCTAATAGGGCTAAACGCTAAGATTTGTGCTCACGAAGGAAGAGATTTGGAAGATGCAACAATGCATCGGCAATTAGTGGGTGGCTTGATCTACTTAACTTGACAAGACCCGATGTTTCTCATTCAGTTGGTGTAATGAGCCAATACATGCAAAATCCAAAGAAGCCTCATTTGGAAGTAGTTCGACGAATCTTGAGATATGTGAAGAGTACGCTTGGCTATGGAGTTATGTACAAGAAATGTGGAGATTACAAGCTGGTTGGTTATTGTGACGCTGTCTATGCAGGTGATCATGATACTCGACGCTTAACTACTGGGTATGTTTTCATGCTAGGGTCCGGTGCAATTTCTTGGTGCAGCAAAAGGTAACCAACAGTGTCTTTGTCAACAACAGAAGCAGAGTACCAAGCTGCAGCAATGGCAGCTCAAGAAAGCACCTGGCTTGTACATTTGTTGAAGGACTTGCATCAGCCAACAGATTATGCAATTCCTTTGTATTGCGACAACCAGTCAGCAATATGTTTGGCAAAAAATCCAGTTTTTCATGCAAGAGCTAAACATGTGGAGGTGCATTATCATTTTATTAGGGAAAAAGTTCTAAAAGAAGAGGTTGAGCTGAGGCAGATTAAGACTGAAGAGCAAGCTGCAGATTTGTTCACAAAAAGTTTGAGTGGTAACAAAGTTGAAAAATTCTGTCATTGGCTCGGGATGATGGAAAGAACGGAAGATACTGTCGATGGGGAGTGTCAGAATGATCAACACCAGCTACTCGTGGTCTTTGTTTGACCAAGTTTATTTTTTTTAATT
>JAVXUM010000023.1:9375454-9402432 GCA_035590655.1 Pouteria glomerata
AACATTATTCTTAGTCATTAGAGGTAGTGGAATTCATTACTGAGTCGTGCTAGTAGTGGGAGTGAATTAAGGGAACATAGCCTCTCTGTAAGCCTTATATAAAGGCATTCATTCGCACCAAATGTAATAATTTCATCAGAACATTTCCTTGAGAGCAGTTTCTATTTCTTTGTTTATTACGAAACTTCGGCCTTTTTCTCTTTGTGAGTTTTATCCATAGAGTGCATCTTCAGTCCATTACTATATTGAGTATTTTCTCGTGTTCAACAAAAGAGAGAGAGAGCACCTGTGCCCGACAAATCAGGGAATGTTTTGATACAGTTCCACTCAGACTTGACATTTGCAACTTGATAAACCCTGCAACAGCATGTGTGCCCGACAAATCAGGGAATGTTTTGATACAGTTCCACTCAAACTTGACATTTGCAACTTGATAAACCCTGCAACAGTATGAAAGGTATCAACTTCTTAACAGAAGGAACTTGACACGATGATTTTTCACCATCGAGCTCATGCAATAATCGAAGAACCAAATGGATCCACATAAAATTGATACATTGTAAAAAGACGGAATGCAGCACTATGATGATGTCTATATTAGAAACCAACCTTATATTTGCGCCAGCAATGGCAAGGTAGCTTCCATTATGATCGAATTCCATTGCACAAACCAGGAAAGAGCTAAAATTTTGCGCACGGTTGGAAAGTATTCGATCCAAGCACAGAAGTAATCTACTCCTGATTAAGGATACCGACACTCTGATACAAGGTCTTCAAAGAGAACAATCATCTTAACAAAGAGAAGACCAAACTGAATACATCAGGTCCAATGCCTTGTCCCATGTAATAAAATATAAAAGGGACGCAAAGGCAAAGCACACTAAACAAAATTGGGGGAGGCCGACGGTGACAATCAGATCTGGGCTGTTAGATTAAAATCCAGCAGTCTAAACTATTGGATTTTTATCACCGATGGCCCAGATCTGGTTGTCATTGGGCCCACTAAACATCAGTCAATCCTCTCCTTATCACGATGTTTGGTACATGAGCTTGAGAAGGGAGACAAAAGTGAATAAGAAAAATAAGAAAATGAATAAATATTTTTCAAAAAAAAAAAATTAACTTCCATTTACTTGAGGATAAAAAAACAATAAACTTATTAGTATTTTGTTTTCCTCTCATTTTCTTCTCTCTCAATAAATCTTTGTTCCAAAAATAACATAAATCAAGATTTCAGATTCCAACTCAACTTTGAGAGCGAATACAGAATTTTACTCATCTTTTGTTTGCCACTACTAATTTCTTGAACTGCCATCAAATATTTGGTGGGGCATGGAGATGTATACCAGATTGTGTTGGTGTATTTTCATCGTAAGGCGTGAATGTCTGGAAGTTCCTCAATTTGTGTAGATCTCACAACTTAACTCCATCGTGTGCTGCAGTCTGATCAGTCCAAGGAAACATCAGAACTAAGTTTTGTCTTCCTGTTCTTAATTGGGTTGGGAAGAATCGGGTATGGAAACATGTACCGCTAGGAAATAACCCGTTTATGAGAATGATACAGCAGTTACTGCTCCCACATGCCCATCAAATCTGGCAACATTTGCCTGCAAACCAATAAAGAAATTAGAAGGGGAAAAGGAGAAGGATGAATAACGGATAGATCAGCAGAATAGAGAACTGCACCTGACTTTTTACATCCTAAATTTTAACTAGCGCCTTAGCGGTCCCTGTTCCAAGGATGAGACCATTAGGATGAAAAGCAGCAGACGTATAGCCCCAGATTCTGAAGCATCTTCAACCTACAGAAAGAACCATACAAATGGCACAATCCAGGGTAATGTAGGGAAGCATATACAAGAGAGCAAGAACTCAACAGAGAGAGAGAGAGAGAGAGAGAGAGAGAGAGAGTCTTACCTGGGTAAGGCATAAACCAGAAGAAACATTATAGAAGCACCATGTGTTGTCCAGAGAAGCAGTCACAAAGTAGTTATTGGTGGCATAGATGGTAACCGCTTGCACCTGTCAGAGTTGATATGCATATCATTCTTAAATGATGAAGAAGACAAATGGCCAAATTAGGGGGAGACTAATCAGCAACTTATAAAGCTCAGTTCGACGGAACAAAACAAATATTTGGTAACTGAGAATTTAGGGAAAATGTGGTCAAGAGTTGTGAAAAAACCCGTTAATTTTATTAAGGAGCAGAATCATAGAAAGAAATATTTTCACCCTGATATATATGCTGACTCACTGTCAGTTTAAATTCTAAATTTTTAAAGCCAAATTATCAAAGGACAAACTTAAAACTACAAAAGCAATTGAATGCAATTGGATGTTCGAAATGTGTACTGAACTTGACATTCCAAAATGAAAAGGCCATCTCCTATCCAACCAAACAAAATTCTTCTAAATCCACAAAATGAAAATTTGACCAGAACCTGGGGTTTTCACTCTGAGGTGATACAATCACATGCATCCGCATGCAATCAATGAAACAAATGATCATATGGATGTGGATTTGGGAAAAAGTGCCAACTAAGAGAGTAAAGACAACCTGTTTATTAGCGTTATACATTTTGAATATATAAACTTTATCATCTTCAAACAAGATGCAGATTTAACTCAATAAAATGTCACGATTGCTGCCATCCTTCCTCACCATGTAGATCCCTTTGTAAAGTCAATTAGATGGTAACCACAATCATCTACTTTCAGTTATCACTTTGTGCAAACAAATACCCATCAGTCAAGTGACCACTCTTTCGTGAAATCACAATGTTTTCGTTAAAGCAAATGACTGTAGAACTCAAACTAGTCCTCTTTTTTTATTTGTATTTTATTTGAAAGAGGATTCAACTAGTTCTTTTTCAATAGATATGTCTACATTTGTCTACTATCCTATTTTATCTCCCAATGGAAATGATATGCATGGCCTCTTAAGCTTAAAACACAACAATCTTGTCACAGTAATAGAATCCAAGAGGCAGGGAGAGATGAAAAAGGGGGGGAATAAGAAATGGAAGTACATTGTTGTTCTGGCAGTGATATCAATTGTGAAGGTGTAACTTTCTATATGGGAGGTTTCCACATTGTCGCAAAATGAGAAAATCTAGAAAGTTAACATAAGCAAAATGCAAGGATTTTTTTTTTTTTTTTTGGTACATAGCATGTTTAGCGGGGCATTATTTTAGTTTAAAGAAAGGTGGGGCGCGCATAGAAACTCAAAGTTTTAGCAGTATTACAGAGAAAAAAAAAATCTTTAGATGTTAAAAATCAAATGGGGAAGATTGAAATGAGAAGTAATAGATAAGGAATTCTCAGAAAAAAGAACTGAATTTTCAGGAGTCCAACGAGCATTTCCCTGAAGCCCCACCTTGCAATGTCTCCATGAGCTATTGAGTGGTTTGTGCACAAATAACCCTTGTTTGTTAGTGGGAATGGATGCTAGTCAATGCACGAGCTCATTCTGGAGGGGAATGTCACCCCAGTGGAATTGGGGCACGCCCTAACTAAAGGACTCAGGTTTGATTTCCCTCCCATATGAGGTCCTTAACACTACCATGAGGAGGTGGGGAGAAGACAAGAAGAATGTACATTCTTGATCTTATAAGAACTTAGAACTAGGGATTCCACAAGGAAAATAACATCATGGGATGACGTTGTGTTAGCCTTAAGCCTACATAGTGTTTACTCTATTGAATTTTGTTAAGCCATCGACTGTTCCAAAAACTTAAATTATTAATAAATGAGCCCAACAATATATATCAACTTATTTCAATACTTTCCCTCATGTGTGTCCCCAACTCGCATGTGGAGCAAAGAGAAACAAACTAAATAACATGATGCACGAACAAAAATTGATAGAGTGCACAAGAACAAATGGGGAACGAGCATTGTTTTGACTTGAATTTCAACCCTCCTTGATAGGGGATAGCAACCCAAAATATGGAAAATATACACAAGAAGAACCCAAAATTTGGAAGGTATACATAATGTTGATTGAAGAAATTATGAGAAGGGAGGAATAATAAGAGAAGAAGAAGGGAAGTGAATAAGGAAATACGTGATTAGGGAAAGGGAGAAATAATAGGAGGAGATGAAGGGAGGTAAATAAGGAAAACCCGTGATTAGAATAAAAAAGGCTGCTATAATAGTGGATTAATCCCTAATAATTAGCTTTTACCTATTCAGAATATTCCTATATAAAGAGGTTGGCAAAATCAGAAAAGAGGCATCGAGAGTACTACTTTCTGATCAAGAACAAAAGTGATATCTTCTGTTGGGAGGAGAGGTGTCTCTTAGGCTCAGGATCCTCATTCCTGGGATTGTTTCTTTTTAGTTTCTTGTTACTGTATTCTGTCAACTGCTTCATCAATAAAAAAATCTGATTTATGTCTTAACTCCTACCAATTTGGTCCTACCTGACCTTTTTCTTCCAACAGTCCATTGCAGTACATGCCGAAAACACGTATGAAAGGACGAGTAGACACGGTGGAGAGGACGTTGGCAGCACAAGCTACCAGATTGGATGACATCTGCACTAGTATTGAGGAGATGAAACAGACATTCATAGCCTTTTTGGTCACTCAGCCTGGCACCACGAAGGCAATAGTTGTAGATTCACTTATTGGTGGCCAGGGAAGCCATGGCAGTAGCTTTATGGCGTCGGTACTTAACGTGCCAATATTATTGCTGGAAGTACCCAAATAACTGGATGACTCCCAACTTTTGGCCAAGAAGGTTGAGCTTCCAATATTTGATGGCGAAGACCCCTATGGTTGGGTAGCACAAGCAGAACAATTCTTTGAGATTCAAGGTACCTCGGAACACATGAAAGTACCCTTATCCATGATCTGCATGCAGGGTACAGCTCTTTATTGGTTGCGTTGGGTTCGTAAATAGTAGTCGAACATGGATTGGAACCACCTCAAGTTGGAGTTGATGCAGCGTTATGATGGGGGATGGACAGATAACTTTTACGAACGCCTCGCTGCTATGAAATAAGACGCGACGGTCAACGAATTCATTGATGATTTCATTGCAGTGGCTGATCAGGTGCCTGGCTTGAGCGACAAACACTACCTAGGTTACTTCCTTAATGGATTAAAGGATAACATCCGTTCAAAGCTCTGTATTCAGAATCTGAAGATTTTAGCCGAAGCTATGGCTACAGCTCGCCGCATTAAACAAGACATTGTCTTCTTAGATCCAATTCAAACACTAGTCAAGCCTGTTGAATTCACACGCAATCAGGCATATAGCAACTAGCCCAATCACTATGGCCCAAATCGTGGAATTAGTAGCTTTGCAAAGGGCGATTCCACTATTTCGGCGCATAAATTTGATTATACTAAATTTGCTAACTCAGGTTTTACGAGGGGACAGCGACCAGCCGCTGTGTTCGCAACAGGATCTACCACTACCGCTGCCTTACACTAGTCTACTACCAGCAAGCCGAGGGAAACGCACCAATATTCCCACCAGGAATACCTGGACATGAAGGCTAAGGGCCTTTGTTTCAAGTGCTGTGAACCTTACCACCTTTTGCATGAGTGTGCAGCAAAACAGTTACGGGCTATTATCACTGGGGAGTTAATAGATGATGCTACCGAAATTATCGAGGATGAAGGTGCATTAAAAGCCATCAACGCAGAGGATATTCAATTGGCACTTTTGGACTTGTTCTCTGTGCATAGGATCAATAAACCTTGTACAATGAAACTCATTGGCATTCTCAAGGGCCGTAAGGTGACTGTCATGATCGATAGTGGGGCAACTCACAATTTTGTCTTGGCAAAACAACTACACTTGCCAACCAATCCCACTCCCAAGTTTCACGTCCAGCTACGTGATGGACATCGCAGCACTTCTGCAGGGATGTGCCAAGGTTTGGACCTACATATTTCAGATTACTCTTTCTCAATTGATTGCTTTATGTTTGCTTTAGGTAGAGTCAATATCATCCCTGGAGTAGCCTGGCTAGGAACACTGGGAGGCGTCCGAATGAATTGGAACAAGCTTACCATGGACTTTCAATTTCTCAGGCGTCAAGTATCGCTTCGTGGTGAACCTTCCCTTTGCAAGAGCCAAGCTTCTCTAAAGACTCTCCTAAAATCCACCAATGTAGAGTACTGGGCATGGGTAATAGAATTGGGGACCCACGAGGTGCTTAGAAATGGTTTTGCACTATCCCGTCCTCAGCAAGATGGCTTGAAAACCATACTATCAGACTTTGGTTTAGTGTTTGGAGAACCTACAGAGTTGCCACCTGTGCGTACCATTAACCATCACATTCCATTGCAACAAGGTGTGAATGCTATCTTTGTGAGACCTTATCGGTACAGCTACCATCAGAAAAACGAGATTGAGAAACTGGTAAAAGAAATACTGGGGGCAAGCATTATAAAACCCAGTTGCAGCCCCTTTTCGAGTCCTATTCTCTTGGTTAAAAAGAAGGATGGAAGTTGGCACTTTTGTGTGGACTACAGAGAACTCAATAGGGTGACCATTCCGGACAAATATCCGATTCTTGTGATTTAGGAGATGCTAGACGAGTTAGCTGAGGCAGTCTATTTCTCCAAGATAGATTTGTGGTCTGGATATCATCAAATTCGGTTGGTTGCCGAAGACGTTTCTAAGACTGCGTTTCGAATTCATATAGGACACTATGAGTTTCTCGTCATGCCATTTGGGTTGACCAATGCCCCGGCTACCTTTCAAGCTACGATGAACGAGGTTTTTTTCCCCTTTCTTGAGAAATTTTATTTTAATATTTTTTGATGATATTTTGGTGTACAGCAGGACATGGGAAAACCACTTGGACCATCTTGGACAAGCACTATCAATTTTGTAATAGCACCATTTCTGAGCTAACCCAAAGAAATACAGTTTTAGATGATTGGAGATCGAATATCTTGGGCGCATCATCTCGGCAGCTGGGGTAGCCATGGACCCTGCCAAAGTTTTGGGAGTTATGCGGTGGCCCACTCCTCTATCGATCAAAAGTGTTAGGGGATTCCTTGGCCTAACTGGGTACTACCGACGATTCATCAAAGATTATGGTCAAATAGCTTGGCCTCTAACTGATTTACTTAAAAAGGATAGCCGGAAGCAATTTCACTGGACCCCCGAGGCGCAAACGGCATTTGACAGATTGCAGCAAGCTCTTAGTTCAGCACCAGTTTTAGCTCTGCCTCAGTTTGATAAACCTTTCATCATTAAATGTGATGCTTCTGGCGTTGGTGTAGGGGTTGTTTTGTTAAAAGAGGGCCGCCCCGTTGTATATTTTAGTAAAACCTTGTCCAACTGGACCTTGAGTAAGTCAGCCTACGAAACAGAACTGATGGAGGTGGTGTTTGCAGTCTAGCACTGGAGGCCCTATTTGATTGGTCAACGTTTTGTGGTTCGAACTGATCATCAAAGCTTAAAGCACCTATTATATCAGAAGGTCACTATACCAACACAACAAAACTGGATTGCCAAGTTATTGGGATACAATTTCGTGGTGGAATATAAGCCCGGAAACTCAAACTGTGCAGCCGATGCGTTGTCTCGCCGAATGGAAGAAGAACACATTGAAAGAGAATTAATGGCATTAAGTCGCCCTATTTGGACAGAAGCTGATGTAATCGCACAAGAAGTGTTTGCAGACCCTGACTTACAGCAAGTGGTGTTAGCCTTACGAAAGGACTCGGCATCTCGGTCCCCTTTTGCTTTGATTCAAGACCGGCTGTATTATAAAGGTCGTCTTGTGATCTCTACCAAATCTCATTGGATCTAAGAACTTATTGCTGAATATCATACTACCCCCATAGAGGGGCACTTCGGCGCTTACAGGACATATCGCCGATTGGCAGCCAATCTCTATTGGAATGGCATGATGAAGACAGTGCGAACCTTCGTGGCCTCTTGCTTAACTTGTCAACGAATGAAGTATCAAGCTATCTCTTCTGCTAGGTTACTCTAACCTCTACCAATTCTAAAATTGGTTTAAGAAGAGATCTCCATGGACTTCATTTCCGGGTTGCCACACTCTAGTAGGGTTGATTGTATCTTGGTGGTAGTTGATCGGTTAAGTAAGTATGGTCACTTCCTGGGTATGAAGTATCCGTTCACTGCTCGGTTAGTCGCAGAAATTTTTGCTAAAGAAATTGTACAGTTGCATAGTGTTCCTACTGCTATAGTAAGTGATCGTGATCCCTTATTTTTAAGCAACTTTTGGAAGGAACTATTTCGAATGCAGGGCACGAGATTAAAGATGAGCACTTTCTACCACCCCGAGACCGATGGCCAAACAGAAGTTCTTAATCGCACATTGGAAACATATTTGAGATGCTTTGCAGCTGATCAACTGAAAGCATGGGCCAAATGGTTGAGTTGGGCTGAATATTGGTATAATACTAGTTACCAAAGCTCGGCTGGTAAAACTCCCTTCGAAGTCGTTTATGGTAGGCCTCCCCCGCTGCTTCAACAATTTCTTCCAGGCGACACAAGTGTAGAAACTGTAGCACACGCACTTCTCGACCGAGACGAAACCCTTCGATAATTGAAGCACAAGCTCAGTAGCATATGTTGAAATGGGCCAATAACAAGCGACGAGAGTTGGAATTTCAGGTGGGCGATCAAGTATTTATTAAGTTGCAACCACATAGGCAGTCTACTTTGGCACACCGGGTTTCTCCCAAGCTCCCAGCAAGGTTCTATTGCCTATTCAAAGTATTGAAGTGTGTGGGTGCAGTAGCATATAAACTGGACCTGCCAGAGGGGTGCCGCCTTCACCCCATGTTCCATGTTTCCCAACTGCGCAAAGCCATTGGCTAGCATTGTGTGGAAATTGAACTTCTAAACTCCTTGGCAATTGAAGAGCACCCCAGGTTCGAAGCTGAGGAGGTATTGGTAGAGAAAACTGTGTTTCGTAATGGCCAGGCTGTGTAGCAAGTCTTGGTACAATGGAAGGAACATGCCATTGAAAATGCAACATGGCTTGATAAATCTAAAGTTTTGGAGCAGTTTCCAAATCTTCGCCTTGAGGACAAGGCTGTTTTTCAGGACGTGGCATTGATAGGGGACAACAACCCAAAATATGGAAAGTATACATAAGAAGAACCCCAAATCTGGAAGGTATACATAATGCTGATTGAAGAAATTATAGGAAGAGAGGAATAATAAGAGAAGAAGAAAGGAAGTGAATAAGGAAATGCGTGATTAGGGAAAGGGAGAAATAATAGGAGGAGATGCAGGGAGGTGAATAAGGAAAACTCGTGATTAGAATAAAAAGGCTGCTATAATAGTGGATTAATCCCTAATAATTAGCTATTACCTATTCAGAATATTCCTATATAAAGAGGTTGGCAAAATCAGAAAAGAGGCATCGAGAGTACTACTTTATGATCAGGAACAGAAGTGATATCTTCTGTTGGGAGGAGAGGTGTCTCCTAGGATCAGGATCCTTATTCCTGGGATTTTTTCTTTCTAGTTTCTTGCTACTGTATTCTGTCAATTGTTTCATCAATAAAAAAAATCTAATTTCTGTCTTAACTCCTACCACTCTTGGAACTAGAACTCTCATACTATGGTAAGTTATTAATTGTCCTAAAAATTTAAACTATTAGGAAATAGACCCATCAATGTGTATCAAACTATTTCAATAACTTTTATAATAACAAACTATGAATGATTGTTGAGTCAAAGAATTTTCATTAATTGATATGATTTATGCTAAAGAAAAGGTCCAAACTTTTATTTGGTTCTATATACTTACCCTTTTATGTTTATTGGATGAATACTTCATGTCCTTGTATGTTTACCCATTATTTATAAGAAGAACAGTTCAGTCACGAGTAATCAATAATGGTCATTGGTTACAAAAGGTCATGATTCGAGTGGCCCTAACAGCCCTCTACTTAAAATCATTAGAAGTTTATTTTGGAGTTACATTTGCGTCAAAGAACTTATCTAGACTTGAAAAAAGTACTGATGTGTTTCAATAAGTTAGAAAATCAAGTTTGCACCTTTTGGATGACTTACAAAAAGATTTTGGTTTGACATTTGAAGGCCAAAGGAATTAAAGTTTGAAGCTGTTGGCCCTCTGTGGGTCAATACAAAGTGCCGAAAGAGAAGTCAAAACTTGGGCTTTGCTGTGTTGGCCAACCCAAACACCTTTTCAACAAACCCAAAGTGTTGGGCAACAGGATATTGGTACACCAAAAACACTTTGACAACACTTTCTAATTTGAATAAGTTGATTTTGGTTGACACAAATCCCTCGGATAACTGCTTATTTGGAGGAGTAACGGCTATTACTTCAACAACTATATCTATCTTCAAGCTATAAAATGAGGCCATGCATTGGAGAATACTTATTTCAATCAAGCTATTCACTTCAAAATTCAAATTCTTCATCCTTCAAGCCCTTACATTTTATTTCTTAACCTTCATTAACGCATAAATCTTTGAGAACGATCATATAAATTGGGTGTAAGATTTATTCATCCAAATCATTTATAAAGAGTATTGACAGTGGAAGAGTTTTTTCTTTATATCCTTTGTAGAGAGTCTTGTTTGTCCCTTATTGATTAAGACTGAAAGGTATCCCTTGTAGAAAATTGTGGATTTCTTGACTCAAAATGGGGGCTGCTTTGAGGTGTATTTTTATGTTTTTGAGTGATTGTTGACAAAGTGTAAAGGAATAGCTAGCACTCGAGATGCTTGTGTATGTAATGCCATTTGAAGAATAGTGAAAAATCTCAAAGAAAAGCTTGAGAATTGGATGTAGAATTGGGTTGGAGCCGAACCACCATAAATCTTTTATTTGTTCTTTCTTCTCTCAATCTCAACTACATCTGTTTATTGCATCATTTTATATTTGCTAAACTTTTATTAGTATTCATTAATATTGTGATTTAGGATAACAGTGACTAAGTATTGCATATAGCCATGGTTTAAAGTATCGCCCGAGATAATAAGATATTATCTGAGACGTATCAGAATCGATGGACAGCGCGACGAGATCTCAACCCGCATCAAATAAATGCTTCAAAAATAGTCATCTCGTTCTGTCATGACTAAGACAAGCTAAATCTTGACGATCGACTGATACAACTAACTGTTGTGGCAAGAAATTAGCGAGACAAACGATTTCTCGGCAATTTGTGTAGAAGAGAAAAAAAAAAAGTTAGCTTGCTCGCATATTATAAGTAGTTATTTAATGTTTAGTAAAAGAGTTATTGTATTTTTAGGCATATAATATATCTATTTTATTATTTAGAATTTTCTATATTTTTTTAGCTTTTTAAATTAAAAAAAAAATATTGCGTATCATCCGATATCGTGACGCAACACCACGACCACGTTTAAAATTCTCAAGCTGATACAACAGCCACGACCGTAACTTTGAGCCATGCATATAGCTAATGTAAATCTTGTCATGCCCTATGCTTGTTCTTAGTGTCGGCCCTTTTAGGTTTGATCTTAACTTAGAGTTTTCTAGAGACCAACCTTTTCTTTTTAGGTTGCCATTTGGACCAACACAATGCAAATTGCACGAGTGACCAAAGTAGACAAATTTATGAAATAAAGACCAGTATGGATTTGAAAACTTATTACCTCCGTACTATGATCCTTCAATATATGCCTACAATCATAGTTCCCATTTTCAGACCCATAGAAGAACAGTCTGCAACCATAAAGTAGAAAATCAATGATGCAAATCCAGTAAAAAGTACAAATAAACTGCAGTGGTTCATAATACAACAGTTTATGGGTGTATAATTGAATGTAAAAAACTTAAATACCACTATCATGAATTAAATCCTTACTACTGATAACTCAGCCAGAAGGGTCCCCCTAATTAGTGTGTGTAGGATAGCTAGGGAGTTGGTAGTGATAATCTGTAGCTAGATTTGATGTTGCATGAGGAAATATGTTGCTTGGCAAAGACACAAAGGCATAAAGGATACCGCTTGTGTTGATGTAACAAATTCGAGACTATTTCCTTGCATTGGTAGATTTCCTAAGAGTTGAAGTTTGAAAAACAAAAATATAGTTTTTCGTAGTTTTTTTATGCATGGTTATCATTTAAATGGCGTCTGTTAATTTACTTTATTTAAAAAAAAAAAATACATAGACAATATGAAGTTTATGTGCGGTGTTGAAAAGAATTTTTTGAAAGAAAAATCAATCCAAATAGATTTTCTATTGAGCGTAAAGCAAAATAAAGCATAATAGTTACGGGAAATTGCTTAGATGGAACTGTGTACGTTAAAATCTCAACTTGAAAATATGTTATAAGGAAAGGAAACCCATGACATACAGCAAGCTTTGATTAGCCTCATTACAGGCCAACCAAACATATATCATTACTGTATGGACTTGACAATCTTTTTGTACTCATTTGTACATCCAACACAACATCTACACAATAGAACTTGACAAACAAGTGCGCTTTAGGACCCGTTGAAACAGGTTGGGGCACAGCCAGGAGAGCAGGTGGGTGAGAGAAAATTTCTTCAGCTAAAGAGAGGGTAATTCAGACCTGTACTGTTTTCGGGGCCCAGAACTTATTTGGCCCGTTGAATGAAGAAGATACAGCTTATTCCTTTTGGGGAAAGGGGGGCTAATATGGGTTTCTATGTCAGTTTCGTGACATTGAGGTCGAGGACCGTTGGATTAAAATCTAACAATTCAAATGCATTCACACTTTTTCAACCCCAAATTAAACCAAACCGAGCCTTTTTTCTACTAGGTGAGATTGGTTTTATGAATTTGACGACGCCAATAAAATTTGTTAAGGGTCATGTCATTTGTTAAATCCATATAGACAAGGTCTCCCTCTCCCTCTCCCTCTTGGCAATCTCCATATTTTCACATCTTTTAACAGTTGCCTCCATTGGATGCCTTTTAACATGACCGAACTAGCTTAATCGATTTTCTCTCATTTTATCTTCAATTAGTGTTATTCCTACTTTACCTCTAATCTCCTCGTTCTTAATCCTATCTTTTCTTGTGATCCCGTACATTCATCTTAGTATTCTCATATCTGCAACTGTTATCTTCTGAACATGATTATATTTTATTGCCAAACACTCTGATCTATATAATAACGCTGGTCTTACTGCCACCTTACAATACTTTCCTTTAACCTTGAAGGGAACTTTTTAATCACACAAGACACCTGAAGCACTCCTCCATTTGGTCCACCCAGCTTGAGTCCTGTGACTAATATTAGTATCAATCACTCTACCCTGTTGAACCATAGATCCAAGATATCTAAAATTTTATTTTTCTACAATCTTTTGAGAACCTAAACTTACTTTTATACAACTAATTGTCCTATTTTGACTAAACTTGCATTCTATATATTCCGTCTTATATCGACTTAGTCTTAACCCTCTTGTTTCTAATGTTTCCTGCCACAATTCTAGTTTAGAATTCATTCCTCTCGTCTAATCTACTAAAATAATGTCATCTGTAAATAACATATACCACGGCACTTTATCTTGAATATGTCTAATAATCTCATCCATAACCGGGACAAACAAGTACGGGCTTAACGCTGAGCCTTGGTATAGACCAATCATGATAGAAACTCCTTAAGCTCTCCGCCAGCCGTCCGTATAGATGTCTCAGCTCTATCATATATGTCTTTTATCACCTCAATATATGCGATAGATACTTCTTTCTTTTCCAATACTCTCCATAAAATCTCCCTAGGAACCCTATTATAGGCTTTCTCTAAATCAATGAACACCATACTTTTCAACCCCTCCCCCTAAAAAGTAAATGTATTTGGACCATTGAATTTTAATTTAATGGTCTCCAAGCACAAGTCATGGATGGTTTTAGTTACTCTAGTTATTATTGATATATTATGCCTTGACCTTGGTACAGGTTTAAATTTGATTTTATTAATTTTCATATTCTCATGCCGTCCGTTCTAAACAATTACATTAGGAGCATGACATCAACCATTTGAGATTTTTTGTCAAAAATTAGGTTTTTACACCAATTAACAATTGAATCAAAAATTATGAATGATGTGAATGGAAACTCCTCTAATTGCATACTTTCATTAAACTTGGGAATGTTTATCTTCAATTCAAATTTCCACCGACGGTTATCATTCTTTGCAATTTACCTTTCCTGCCTAGGAAGATACTTAGGAACCGCGTTTGCATAGGAATTGTCAAAATCCCCACTTAAAGTACCTTCGTTTTCGGATTGAAGAGATAGGCTACAATTTTTACTTCGACTCATGTTGCCATAACAGCCATTTGAGCGTCAATGCTTTGACTTACTATGGCAATCAAGCTATGTCATTTTGCTTATAGACAGTGTTAAGAGGTGCATTATGGCTATGTCCTCTCTAACAAGGCATTATGCAGGTTTGTTAGCACGACTCTATTATTAGTTGATGCAGCGGGTTATGATAAGGAGCACGAATTAAACACCTTCTGTACAAACAATGAAATTTTGGAATAGGGTAAAACTCACAGTAAATAGACAACTATAGCTAGGATTACAAAAGCCACTTAGAACAATAGAGAATAAATTGTAAAATGCTCAATTTAATTAATTATCAAAGTTCTCAGAATCTACCGGTATAACATTTAAATAGAAATCCTAATTAGAAAATAAGAAATCGGATAACATAAAATATGAAAGCCAAGGTGATAATTAGTTTGCTTTTTTATTTTTTTTTCCTGTTTTAGTTTTTTATTTTCTGTTTTGAGCTCATTTTTCATTTTATACTTTTCAAAGTAAGAAAAACAGTTCAAAATGTATTTAATCACTTGTGTTTTTAAAATTTATTTTAGAAAACAAAAAATGCATTTACATACGAAATGAAAAATGACGAAAAGTCATTTTGAGCGTTTTTAATTTAAAATAAGAAAAATCTCATAACAAGAAAACAGAACTCAAAACAAAAATAATATAACATTTTCTGTTTCTTTATTTTGAAAATTTTAAAACATAAAATACAAAAAACAGAAAATAGAAAAGTAAACCAGATGCCACATAAATTATTTCACTATTTAAATATTCTTAACATTATACTTAAACTAAATAAAATATTTTAAAACTATTTCTAAATAAAATAAAATTGACAATTAAATATAATTTTAATGAGTATCCTAAACAAAGTAAGAAACTTTCATAACAAAATTTTGTTACCATCTTCACCCTACATCGCCAACAGAGGCTTGGAGATATATTGATAGACAAAATGTTATGCATTTTTCGATAATTTAATCTCTTCTTTATTTTTTTTTATTTTTTTTTTCTCTTGGTTAGTTTTTCATCTATCAGCCAAGTTTACCCAGCCTTTTACAACCAAATTCGTAAGTTTTCTAAAAACACAGTACCTACCACCTCTGAAAAAACGGCGTGGGATCAGGTTGACGAGGCTTGGTCAAACCAATTTCTGCTCTAGGAAGTTATGGCCAATTTTCCAATTAAAGTCAAAACTTTGGTTTAAGTTTCCACGACAGCATTGCGCCACTCAGTATTAGCCTCCACGTGCCAACTGAAAGAGTTGCCACATAGGCACAGAGTCAATGAATGGTCCAGCGACACCCTCGGACATAACAAACTCTTCCCATGCATTTTGGACAAATTTAGTCTCCCCCTACCCCTCTTTAAAAAACCTCTCCATCTTTTTCTTAAAGTTTTCCCTCTCTTCATACTTATGGAGTTTTCTCTACATTGGTTTCAATCATGTAATTCAGAGCTCATAAAAAGTACTGGTATTACAAAGCTTGTTATTAGGGGCTAATATATGGAGATAACTAAAGGTTTTGAGGATTACTCTTCAAATGGAACCATGTCTGGGGACTTGGTTAATCCACCCCAACAACTTCCCATTGTAATATTCTGAACTCTAAATCTTTTGCTTTTATCATTTTCCATAGAATTTCACAAGTACGGTTGCACACTCCCATCTTGTATCCAGAGGAATTTTATTCATTCTTTTTTGAACATGTATGCCATTCGAATAAATAGTTAACATATAGAATAACATGACCCGAAATACTTACTATAGTTAATCTTTATTGATCCGATACACATATTCTGGAAAAATATAATAATTTCTTTGTATTTATTTTGTTAAGTCTCTAAATGAGCTTAATTCATTTTCGTATGTGTGATTATTTTTGTTCTTTTCTTCTCGATCTTCTTCATTTGGAGATGGTTTTGCAATTCTTAATTGGGTTGTTTTTATTTATGGATATTTAAAATTTGACTATGCGATGTTTATATTCTAATTTTGTCGTTTCGCAATATTTCTTTTTTCATTGCTAATGTCCATTGCATCAAACCATTTTGGCATCTGTTTTCTTTTCGGAAGAACACAAATAAAACGCTCACCACTATTACTTAATTTGTGCTCTCACCAACACAAATTTTGAGAAGATATTTTGTTCTTCTGTATCAAGATTGCTCACCAAAGTATCAATTTCTAGTCGCAGCACTTCATCTCTGAAGTAACCTAATTATAAATTCCCATATTTTCCTTTTGATTATATATAGTAGAAGAGAAAAGTTATAAATAATGGCAATGGTTATACACCAATTAACGACTGTAGTTAAATAGTTACGACTGCACGATTTTTCCTAAATTTCATCATTATAGAATATTTAGCCTTTTTATATATATCTTTATTATATTATATGACTATTCCAATCCTAATTGATTCTCTCATTATTTAGGCTCCGTTTGAGACAATAAAAATTTTTAAAAAATAATGAAAAATTTTAAAAAATTTAGAAAGTTATTCACTTTTTATTTTATTATAGAAATTATAAATTCATAATTTATATCATTTTATTTCATTTTATCTTACTTTTTATTATCCTAAACACACTCTTAGTTACAGTTGGAAGAAAGAACCTAATGGGCAGCACTTCACATGGCACTAAATTCTCATGATCTGTCCAATCTTGGATATTTCTCTATGCTGCAAAGATGCCATGAACTTCCTTCTTTGCCATGTTGAAATTTTGTTCTTATTGGGTACCTTTGTTCCCACAGCTCACATGGAGCACAAATACATATACATCTTTGTTTTGCAAATATATCCATCTTGAGACCATCCCCTTCAGGAGCACTTAAATATCTTTCTTCATCAAGTTTACTTTATTTTGTAATTATTTAATTTAGTTTTTAATTTTTAATTTTTATTTTTTTGTGATAGCTAGAGAGATTCCTAATAATATGTACAAATGGGTCATATAAATTTGAATTTGTGGTGGTGTTGAGTGGTAGCTAGTTTCCAATTTTCTTTCACAAAATATGAGTTCCAATTAGAAAATATTACTTGATTTTCTTGCGATATCGTAGATTTCCTAGAGCTGTACCATGCAGTAATATGAAGAGCCACGCTGCACATTTGCTACAAGCAAGGCACATGGGGTGTTTTTTTTTTTGTTTTCTACTTTATTTTATTTTTAATCTCTCTCTCTCTCTCTCTCTCTCTCTCTCTCTCTCTCTCTCTCTCTCTCTCTCTCTCTCTCTCTCTCCATATTTTTTTTGGTTTTCATGTGCAATAGTTTATATATGGTATATTAGTAACTATGTACGTAATTCATGATCAGCTAATTATACATTTTCTTCTGCAGGAAGATGTTTGGAGCCCGATGAATGCTCAATTTTTAGAATTATGTGGTCCTGAATTGTATCCAGAATCACTGGAAAACCCCCAGGCTGCTTCTATCTCCAACTGCCGCTATAAAGAGAACTCTACCCACAAGGGCCACAATGCAAATCTTTCCTTTGCTTATCAAGATATAGAAGAGGTAGAGAAAAACAACCAAAAACACACCACCACCACGAGCGCAAAAACTACAAAAATCTCCACCGCCACCGTCACCGCCACCGCCACAACCACCACCCCTGAAACCAATGCCACCACCATTAATAATAGAAACCTTTCTTTAATCTTCGACTCCCCAGAAAAGACTCAGAATGATATTTCAACATCTATGGATTTCTCCCCAGGAAATCAGTTTTGTGTTCCCCCAATTCTCACTAACCGGCAACAAGATCAGTTCCATCTATCTTCCATGCAATCTCAGTACCCGCAGGCGTCAGTTGCTCCTCTTATGGGGCCTCCTCCTCCATTATCTTCTGTTGTGGAAGAGGAATGCTTATATTTCATGCCTTCTTTCATGGGTACTTTGAACTCCTCATCTCCTCCTTGCTCTTTCATGGAAACAAAACTGGAGCCATTTTTGCCAGGCAATTTGAATAATACAGTTTCTGCTGATAATTCTGGGATTTTCAATGAGAGTATGTATGTGGTGGGCAATGAACTGCCGACTCCAGAAATGGAATATCAGGGTGATAATATTGATGGCGGATTTTTTTGTGCCGAGCCTTTGCCAAGGCTTTATAACTCTAATGAGCAAAAGGTACTACTCATGATCCATTGTACAACGATTCTTTGTGTTCATAAACCTTTTTTTATTTTTTTATTTTTTTTATTTTTAAGGATAAGTATCGCGTTCACAAACTTCTTGTCTAGGAATTCATAAAATTGTTGTGTGCTAAGAAGTATGAATATAAATATAAATATATGTAACTTAAATATAATAATTTTAAAAAATGTTGCTACCAATGTAAATATAAATATAACACATATATAACCTAAATATAATAATTTTAAAAAGTGATGCTACCAGCCAGATACAAATAAGACATAAATGTATATTTTTTAATTAATTACGTATGAACATAATATGGAAAATAAAACTAAATTTACTAATTCAACATATAATTAAACATATAAAATATAACAAGATATGAAATATAAAATAATTTTAATATTTTAGTGTTTCAAGTATTCAATTTTAAATTTGTTTCAATTGTATATTTAAATAAAAAAAATAAGAAAATACCTGAATACGTTACATGGCATATAAAGAATTAGCATATAATTGCAATTTTTTATTTTTTTGGTTTAAGGGTGGAACCTTTTGGGAATGTGATTGTTGGTGTGTTTAGTGTTTGTGGGTTTTCAAAAATATTACTAAAAATATTACCAATAAATATATATATATATATATTTGTCACTTGTTCATCTTAATTGATAATTTTATTAGAAGACAACCAATACTGAGAGTCAACATGTTGGGAATGGGGGTGGGAGTTCTATTCCGATGGCGTCTGACATCCCAATCATGGAAGATCCTGCGTTCAAGGTTGGTAAGCTTTCTGTTGAAGAGAGGAAGGAGAAGATCCACAGATACATGAAGAAAAGGAACGAGAGAAATTTTAGCAAGAAAATAAAGGTATTCCCACGCGCCCCCCCCTCCCCCACGCGAGGGGGATATGCACACACCATATCAATGCATTTTCAAATTTTTTCTTTGTATGTCTATATCTGTAGGTATAACGTGACATGCACATCAATGTATTCATTTTTTTTGGAACATGTCTCTATTATAGTGTAAGGTATGCATAGTATGACATAATATTAGTAGGCATAATTGGTGCATGCATACATGCACACAGTGTTACAAGTACAACATTATCATCATAAGCAACCCTATTATGGCATCTATTTTTAGGAGCCACTTTTACTCATACATCGTTATCATTGTAAGCAGCCCTATTATGGCATTTATTTTAGGAAAATGATATAATTTTTTTCCATTATCAAAATTTATGATTAAAAGGATGTGTGAATGAGATTAACTTATATAATATGAAGTTCATTAGTCGATTAAGTTTTGAGAGTAGACAATTCATAATTAACCGCCTCATTAATTTTGATAATAATTTTGATAGACGATTAAATTGCTCATGACTCCTTCAAAATTTTATACTATTATCCAAAACTAAACTATGTTTTATAGACTTGGGTATGAGTGTGGGTACATGCATATGTTTAAAAGTTGAATTTTTTAATTCTCTAATTTAAGGATACAAAAATACAAAAAAATAATTATATTTAATATAATTATTTTATTTTATAGTATAATATGATATTAATAACTTTTCATTAGAGCATTGTACATCAACTATAAGTTTTATACACGTGCTAAAATTGAATTATTAAATATGTTTGTATGAATATTAAATTATGAAGTCGTTTGGAGCGTATAAAAGCTCGAAAAGTTAACAAAAGAATAATTTTTTAGAATTGAGAGTGTAAAAAATTATTTTGAAATAATAATTCAATATTTATATTTAATTTGATATAAAGTTGTTAAAAAATATAAAAAGTCACACGTATCAAAATTTTACTAAAGAATTTTGAAAACTTTTGGAGTTTTGTAAAACTTTTTGATACAAATGTCAGTATAATTTTTTAAAAAATTTGTCAAAATTCATTCTTTACCAAAATCCATTTGAACGAATTTTGACAAATTTTTTAAAAAGTTGAATATTCTAAGAATTTGAAAAAGATATAAACTTTTGCAATTTTTTAGAATGTTTAGAATTTGTTTGGAACTCTAAACAGTCCCTATGTTAAGACACATATAGATTATATATCCATTTCTAAATCTGTTCTAGTGTTAAGTATTCGACATTAATACATAATATACATTTATAAGAGTTCATATAACATAGAGCCAAAGTATCAAATTAAAAATCTAAAGCTATATAATCTCAATATCTCCTGCCCTGGTGTTCATACCCTTTTGTCATTTCTTCTATATAGTTTTAGGTCATATTCATGATTTAATTAAACAATATCAGTTACTAAAGCAAAATTGCATGCAGTATGCCTGCCGCAAAACACTAGCAGACAGCAGACCTCGAGTTAGAGGAAGGTTTGCTAAAAATGATGAATTTAGTGAGACACCTAGAGCTTGTAGCAACCACGAAGAGGATGAGGACGAGGATGTAAGTTTGAATCATTTATGAATTAACAATTATCATCAGTAATTAACTTGATATATCATGAACCTCTACCCGGCTAAATCTCATATGGAAAAGTACAATGAAGATTGCTCAAAATTATTTTTAGTGATAGTTACATTTTACCCTTTTTACATTGGCAAAAAGCACATGCCCCTTTATTATTTAAACCTTAATACAAAATTTTCTCATAATTTTGAATAAAATTTAAAATTGAAAGAATATATTAAATTTGGTTGAATTTATGATCCTCGAGACAAAATTAGTTAATAAAAAAATTTATACAAAAATAGATAAATATATATTTTTATTCAATTTTTACGTTAGAATATGAAATATTTCTTTATTTTTTAAAATAGTTCTAAGACATAAGTTATAAATAAATTGGTTTCTTCAAATGATTTTTCTTTTTTATTTTTTATGAAATCAAATATGAGTCTAAATAAAATGTGAGACACATATCTAAATTAATTTAATCAATTCTATCAGTTTTTGAATTTGATTCGAATCACAAGTGTCTTTAAATAGGAGTCTGTATTTTCAGATCAAACTTGAAAACTTGAAAGTGAAACTGTTATTACCCGGTATTTCTAAAGTCTCTTAACCTAGGTTATTTTTCTTCCCAGTCCCCAGGGGTTGTGAAAGATGAAGACATTGTTGATCCCTCGGATATCTTCTCTCATATCAGTGGAGTCAACTCCTTCAAATGCAACTATCCTATTCAATCTTGGATTTGATCAGCTTTATGTCATTGAATCATTTCTACAATTTTGCAGGGCCTTTTTTCAACCAGGACATAAATATATATAAATGTATATCATTATATATATATCAATCCTGGACTAGTAAGAGTTGGTCAGTTGGGTCATTATGATTTTTAAATTATTTAGGTTACCATTTAGATAGAACACAAACCGTGTGGCCACGTGACCGATTTTGTGTAGTCATATAAACATTCTGCCACGTTTGTGTTCTATTTAGATAGAACACAAACTTTATGTCACGTTTGGCACCATGCATTATACAAATTACTCGGGCATTTATCTTGCTGGAGGTTGTTGTTGAACAAATTAAGTTGTCTTCGCTGTTAAAGGTTTTGAAGTTTAATTGGCTGTGATGTTTCTTTAGTTAAAACAATCATGTTTGTATGTATCACTTAGTATTTTGGTCGCATCTATTGTATCGCATCTATTGTATATTTCTTTGAAAACATAGATTTGATGCTTTGTCTGTGAGTGTACGAGAGAATAGAAAAGAAAACATTAACTAGGGAAGAAGAAAAAAGAACTGAAATGATACGATTTTTTTTTTATTTATTTGTAAATTTAAGAAAAAAAGAATAATAAATTTTTTAAATTTTTTTGTGAGTTAATCAGAAATGAAAAGAAAAGGAAGGGTAGATTATTATTTTATCTTTAAATTCTTTGAGAAATTAGAGTGTAATCAATTTATTTAATCTTGAAACATATTTGTAATTTGCTTTTCTTATTCTTCATTTTACGGGCAAATACGTCATTTTTAAAATTTTATTAATTCACTTTTCTCTTCTCTCCATTTTTTCTTACTTTTGTGAAGATGAAAATTTTAAAATTTTAATCCTTATTTTTCTTTCCATTTATTTTATTTCATTTGTTTTCTTTTTTCTCCTAAAAAAACTTACAAACAGGCATTTAATTTTAAAACATTTTCTTTTCTTTTCTTTATTTTTTTCCATTTCATTCTATCCAAACATTTTGTAATTAGGAATTGCTGGATTATTAACAAATATAAAAAAATCTTAATTTTTATTAACTTTTTTTTTTTTTTAATTTACTTCCATCTAATTGTATAATTTATTACTTTTACATTAATCTTTTATTTTTTTTAAGTCATTCAAACATTACCTTAATTAATTGATGTGAGTGCAAAAGGAAACCACTCCAAGTAATGATTACTTTGGGGATATCCTTAAAGTGTAGGTTTTTCCGAGATCAGTAGGTTTTTCATCGACTCGGGAAATGTAATTGGGGGCTAATTATACATTACAAGAAATCAAATTTTTACCGATCAATTTTTTGGACCAACATAATTTTAGTCGCTAATGATTCATCTTTACCGATCAATTGGTCGGCAATAGGAATAAAATTTTGTAGCAACAAATGAACATTTGTCGACCAAATATTGATATTTATCGACCAAACCTTTGGTCAGCAAAAGCAAATATAATTTTTCCCCCCCTTTCGCAACCAGTAGTCGGTAGTAATGTTAAAGCCAAGGTGCCTTTTTTTTTGCGCCAAAAAAATTAGACTTTTGCGGACCAAATTTAGTCAGGGAAGGTGAAAAGATGTGTTTGTATATTTCCCGACAAAGTAGTCGGTAATGTTACAATTCCACGACCAGAAATCTAGTCCGTAAAGGATAAAAAAACTTTGATTCTTCTCTTTGTCGACAATTTTGTCGAGAATGCTTTGTTAAAAACCAACATTTCAGAACTCCTCGCCCTCCCACAATTTGCAAAGACCTCAGCCTTTGTGCTTCTTCCCCTGTAAAAATCTCTTCTCCCGTAATTTCTTTTCTCTTCTCTAACTTCGCCGGGAAGCTTACGCCGGCAGCGCCTTAGCTTGCCCAACAACATTCCAGCAACGCCCTAGCTGGCCCAACAACACCGACGACACTTCTCATCTCCCGTTGCTCGTCTTTGGCCACTCACCTCGTCGCTACTTCAGGTAAGGGTTTGATTCCGAAATAATACCAAAACATATTGTTTGATTCCGAAATAATGTTCAATATTCTGGAGATGATTTTGACAGAGAGGCCAAAGCTCATAGATTAAATGAGTAGGGTATTGAAAGGCCTCTGGTTTATCCCGAAATAAGGGCTTTGAAAGGCCTCTGGTAAATAGATTGCTCATATATGGTCATTCTCAACAGAAAAATTAATATTTGACCGTGTAGTACAGGTTTTTGCTTTTCGTTTTGCTTGAGTTGTTTTATCAAAGCTTTTAAATTCCGATACAAGTTCAGTTACTATATATTTGCAATTTTTTCTGTTGAGTTAGAATTGTGGAGTGAAATTTTATTTTGTCAAAATATTTTTCTTATATTCAAATGTTATGGCCCCAGAATCACCAAACCATCATTTCTTTTTGTGTTCTATTTGTTTTAATGTAAAATAGACTCTGGTAAATGTTTGTTTTCCTCTGTTTGGTTTGGCAACTGAGTTCATAAAAGATTTACGTCCTACAAACCATGAATTACCTATTAAACTAACTATGCACAACCCAAATTGTTTAGGAAGCTGAAGATGGTAGTCCATTGTAATACCTTGAACTTTCTAAGTAAATGTACTTGGAACCTTTGAAGTGTTTTGAACTCAGCTTGAAATCTAAGTTAAAGAACTTTTCTAGAACTTGAACTTAGCCCTTAGAAGACAACATTTGAATATTTTAAAACCCTAAAACAAATTTAGATAACATTAATTCAAGTTTAGGGGTTTGGAAACCCTAATTGGCTAAGTTAAGTTTAGTAAGTTGTTAAGTGAATTTTTGTGATTTTAAACTTGAAATTGCTAGGGTTTTGGCTCAAATTCAAGGAGATAAATAAATTCTAGAGGCTTAGAATGATAATTAGAAGTTAAAGGATGAATTAGAAGGGAAATGGAGGGTATTCGGCCAAATGGAAGAAAATGACACCAATTTTTGACTTTTAGCCCTAATTTTGACCTAAGGACCTAAAGGAAATTAATTAAATTGTTGAGGGACAAAATGGTCATTTAGAAAGGAGTGTTGTTAAAGGAGGTGGAGAAGGGGCTTGGGAGGTTAGGGAAGGGCTTGGTGGCTGAATGGTCTAGAAAGACCTAGGATGGTCCAAAATTGTTTAGTTGGTTCCATTTAGTCACATGTTGATTAGTTGTAAGCTTAGGTGTTAATTTCATTAATGAAGTGCGTCCCAAATGTTTGAATTAAGGTTAAAGTAAGCTCAAGACTTAATAATTAACTTAGACTAAGAGGAGAATGGTGATTGGCCAAGGAAAGTGAGTTGGAGGGGGGAAGGAAGTATAAAACCAACCATGGGTAGATTTGAAGGCCATTCGGCCAAGCCCTTGAAAACCCTAGAAACAAAAGAGAAAAGAATGAAGAAAGGTAGAAAAGAAAAGAAAAGGAAGAAGAAAAAAGGGAAAAAAAAGAACAATGAGAAGAACAAGAGGAGAGCAAGAAAATCAAGGTTTTAGAGCCTAGAAAAACAAATGTGAGTTTTACAAACTCTAATTTCCATTAGTGTTGAAGATTAAGGCTAAATGACTTAAAATTTGAAAGGTATGTTAAACTTGAAGTAATTTTGAAGTCCATATGTGGTTAAGGTTATCTTGGTGAAAAAATTCCAAGAAAGGAGCAAGAATTGGAGAAAAGGTTTTAGAAAACCCTAATTGAGAGCTAAGAAATCAAGACTACATCTCCCTTCACTTTTCTTCAAAATTCGACCAGCCCTTGAGGTAGGGATACCTATTCTACTTCATATATGTATATATGAATGTTTGGAGCATTTTAAGCATGGTTGAATTAAGAAAATTTGGAAGAAATTGTGAGAAGATTGAAAACTAGCTAAATTAGCTATAGGTTCACTAAAATGGCCAAAAACCTAAGCTAATAAAGGGCTGCATATTTTTTCTTTTAAGGACTGAAAAACAGAGGAATTAGGGTTTAAGAGCCCTAGAAATTTCATAAAATTGATCCCCTAAAGTGTATGTAAAAAAATTGTGCAAGTTGGTAGCTTTTTGGTACCCAAAAATCCTAAAAAGGTCACAATTTCGTGGGAATTCTTAGGGCTAGAAACCTCAGGCTTTAGGGGCTGAAAAATAGAGTATAGGAAGCTTAAAACCTCTAGATTCAACTGAAATTTAATTTCCCAAAGTTTGATTAAGTTTTGGTACAAAAACACACCAATTTGGAGACTTAGAAACCAAGAAATGGAAGAAAAAGCTAAGCTGGTTAGGTACTGGAATTTCAGTGGTTGAGCAGTATTTTAAGCTTAAAATTTTGGTTAGAATGATGTATTAAAAGTGTAGAAAAAAACCTCTAATTGGTATGACAAAAAATTGATTAAGTTTCGGGTACCAAACATGACTATTTTGGGGTTGAAAATGGAACCAAACCTAGATTTAATTTTAAGGGTTTCAAATCTAGATTTTAATGTGATTGTTACCCTAATGGAGTTGAAATGTTGATAAATGAATTGGTAGCATGTTTATCCATTGTTTGGTATGTTTATGGAATGAATTTGGAAGTTAAGTGTATGTTAAATGGAAGTTATCTATTCAATTGGCAAATGAACTTGTTATGTTCTTATGAAATGAAAATTTAATGTGGACTTAAATAAGGGAAATAAAATTGTTGCTTGGTTGTTTGTCCCAAAACCTATGCAGGGTTTGGTTTTCATGCTAGTGGGTTAGTAGCCCACAACATGTTTAGTGTACATTATGCATATCGTCACCTTGGACTATGTCCTAAAGCACGTTTAATCTATGTACTTTTATCCATTTGTGTCGTATCATCGCCCTGGGCCATAACCCTAAAGCACGTTTAGTTTATGTACCCATTCCCCGATGATTGTGCGTGAAATGGTTATGAAATGGAGATAATAATTATTGGAAATTTGGAATTGGATTTTTACTCATTATGTTGGAAGAATAATTATGAAACTGTTAAATGCATGATTTAATATATCTGGAAGCCTGTATAATTGTTTATTGTATTGATGCATGTTTCTTAAACCTATTGCTTTAGATTTGTAAATATCATATGCTGTATGTATGCATTCCATGCATATATTATACATATATTGTTGTAGAATAGCATGAGCACACGCCGTTCGTACTCACGTCCCGATAGATGTCAATGTAGGACCCACACAGGAAGGTTAGAGTGACCACACTACAAGCTGGGAGAAGTACAAAATTTTTGGCCAGTCTATATTTTGTGTTATGTATTTTGGGAAAATCATATTGTATAAATATGATAGTTTTAAATGTAAAAATTTTAATGTGTTGTGATAAAACCAAAACCAAACCAAACTAAGCCTTTTCCCACTAGGTGGGGTCGGCTATATGGATTTGACGACGCCAAGAAAATCTATCT
>JAVXUM010000023.1:9427988-9438348 GCA_035590655.1 Pouteria glomerata
TATGTTGTGTATTTATTTATATGGGAATTGGGACGATGGTAGTTGCTCTGATTATGTTATGTATGGACTAGACCTTGACACAGGTTTATTTAAATTGTTTAGTTTTGTTTAAAATTGTCCCTATTTTCTCATACCGTCCGTCCCGGACAAGTTACGTTAGGGGCGTGAAATTTCCACAAATTTTAAAATTTTTTAACATAAAATTCAAAAAATGCCTGCCTAAATTTATTTTAAAAAGTTTTTAATTTATACTCCAAATACCAAAAAATTAACCAAAATTACATTTTATTCATGGGCGAACCCACTATTGGAGCAATGGAGCATGTGTCCACCCTCAAATATTTTTTTATTATCTACTACTTATTTATTTTTTTATATTGATATTATCCTTAATATTTAATTGTGCCTACCTAAGTAAAAAAATTAGCTCAATATTAATTGTGACCACTCAATAAAAAAAATAAATTTTAACTAAATATACATTAATACAATTGTATTGACGTAACATAAAAAAAAAATTATAACTTTTGTCCCTTTAGTCAATGAAAATTTTACACATTTTAAAATTTAAATTATTTATGTATTTTATAATTAGTACCAACTTGCGCTTAAATTTTTAACTTGCCCCTTGTTTTTATCTTTATTTTTGTAATTCTAAACCTACCTTAGGTAGCTTTAAAAAGCTACTTTCCGAACTACCTGTATTAAGAGATTTTAATTCTCAATATTAATAATTCATTCACCTAACTTGATTTTAATTTTTTTTTTTTTTTATGAAAATTTACTTATAACAACTTACAAGCTTGGACCACGCACGCTTAATCCAATAATAGGTCACAATGTAATGATGTGAAGACTTGCATAAAGATAACACAATCATGAATAACAAGATGAAGTCCACCTCCAGGTAGCTTTTTCTTTCCTTGTATAAATAACCCATTAAAGGAAAATTGAAAGAAAATACACGACGGTCTGCCTCCTGTTGGAAAGTCTTACTTGTGTATATATACATATATATGCTATATAATATATATAAGCCATGGCTTGTCACGTGTCCTAGAAATTTGAAATGGGAATCAAAGGGTCCACCATGTCTGTATCTTCTTGTTATTGCGTTTTGTCCCTGTGGCTTGCTTTAGCCTTTAGTGGAAGATTACAATGGAAACCATCGTGATTTCTGCGCTCCAGCTCGCACATTCTCTCTCTCTCTCTCTCTCTCTCTCTCTCTCTCTCTCTCTCTGTATATATTGACATATATACATGTATATTTGTGTGTGTATGTATTTCCATCTCCTCGGTATGGAACTGGGGCCCACACACCTAATTTCTCTGAAAATGGGAGTACGCATATTTTTCAACAAAAGTGGGTTAAATTTCATTTCACCCCCGTCATCTGAAATTTTTGGTTTGCTCTCTGTATTTGTATCCAATTTCCTTTCTCTCCCTCTCACTCTTTAGAATCTTGGCAGTTGAAGTTATTGGGAGTAGTAAAGTAGTGGTGTCCTTATCCTTCTTCCATGTGCAAGTTTGGTAAAGCTCTCCTTTTTCAATTCTTCATTATTCAACTTTTCAAGTCTCACTGTTCTTTGTCCATCTTGCTTGTTTGTTGTTTTTAGATGTCTGGACTGTGCTCAGGGATTGGAGATTAAGGCGTTTTCTTTACTTGGTCAAGGCAGCTTCTTATCGACAGTTGAAGAAAAGCCTGCTTTGGGAATTGGGTTCAAGTTGGTTTACTTCTTTCGATCCAATTCTTTCAAGTGAGTAAACATATGTATACAACTTTTGCCAACCTTTTGTGCAGTGTTTGTGTATGGCTTTTTTAATTATGTACTTTTTGGATTGATTGGAATTATTTCATATATGATTTCCTTTTCTCATTCTTCAGTTTTCTTTTAGAGGTAGTAGTGCTAGTAGTTGAGGGCTTGAGAGATCGAATTTTCTAGGAAAGTTTCATTTGTTTAATTCAATGGGGACTGTCTTCATGTGCTATGAAACTTTATCTTTGATGAGTTTCAGTTCCATGTCCTTACGCTACATGATTAGCAATCTTGTGCATCTCTGCCTTTCTGTTTCTGTGTGCTGACTCTGTCTGTCTCTTAATGAAATTGAGATTGATTTCAGTTTTTGATTATTGTTCTTGTTATGATTCATATGGGGAATGTAGTTTTTAGAATTTTCTGTTAAAAAATTTCACATAACAAGAGTCCTATGCATCTCTTTGTCATACAAAAAACAAAAGAACAAAATTTCTCTAGCTTAATCCTGAATTCTATTCACGGCGGTTAAAATATGATCTCGCAAATGTGCAAACTCGGCAAAATATTTTTCTGATCTTGCCTTTTCTTAATATAAATTTACCTTTTTTTACAATCATTATAAAAGTTCACCGACTCTAACAACTTTAAAACTAGTTTCAAGATGCTTTTTTTGTTTGTTGAAGGTGGGTTTCATGGTTGTATTGTATATTACTGATTTGGATGCAATCATTACAAATGAATATAACTTTATCATTGCTTGTGTAAAGTTGTTAAATGTATCAGAAACATAAGCTTCAAGGTGTTTGTTGTATCCTTTTTAAAGATGTTTATGCCTTTTTTGTTAGCTATTATTGCGTTACATATCTTATCATTACAAATGAATAGGACCCCAATTATTACTTGTAAAGTTCATAATCAAACTCAAAGATCAGCTAAGTTTTTTGTGATTATTTTTGGATGATGAGGTTGACTTTTACCTCTTGTGCCTTCGATGTTTATGGTATTAGAAACAGTTATGAGCTTCAAATTAGTTTGTTTGAGAATTAGCTGTTTATATTACCTTTTAAAGCTACCTTCCAGGTGAGAATTTCTGTTGATTGCTTGTTCTCGCTCATCATTTGATTTTTCTTTGTAATTGCAATGCCATGAAGAATCTTTTGGAAATTGTACAAGTCGTTTCTTCCTCATCCATTGTGTCTGATTAATCCAACGATTTAGTGATGATAACTAGTTCTCTCTCTTGCTTTCTAGATCACTTCTGAGAATTGATCAAGAGGACACACTGATAAAATGCAGTCTTCTTCGTGATGCCTAATTTGAGGTAAATGAATGGGAACTTCATTGAGCTGGAATTAACATAATTTTTTTTGTTGGAGACAAATGGAAATTACAATTTCCAAAACAGAGAAAGATAGCCAAGAGAGAGAAGATTCATTGCAGAGCATGAGCAAGGATAATGAATTAGCTGATGACAGTAATTTGACTAAAAGTTTGGTAAAAAAGGTGAAGGCTAAAGATGTTCTGGTGTTAAATGTTGAGCAATCACAAAGTAGTGAAAGTTGCATCCGGGGATCATTCCTACGACGTATTCGCAGCTTACACAGTGGGGTTCCGAAACATGTTGTTAGTCTTGACGAAAAGTATCTTCGTTACTGCCTGGAATTGATATATGTGAGCGCAGCAGAAGAAGCCTCGGGCAATATTCCTGAAAGCTTGGGTTCTTTGGAGATGAGTAATTTGTCTGACAGCTTGAGTTCACTCAAAACGAGAAGTAGATATGCTGGTGATTTAACTAAATTTGTTATTGATTGTCCATTGGAAGCTGGGAGTGGAAATGTAGTTATAAGCCCTATAGGAGAATGGACTGTTGGTAGAATCGCCAGGAGCAAGAGTATTATGAACATATTGAAAAGCCCCTTCTTTCGCCAGTCTGGTGCTGTGGAGAGTGACATCAACTACAGGAGAAGAAATCTAATTGATGCTACAAAATCACTAGGTTCTAATTTTATGAATTCTTCTCATTCAACCCGTATCGGTTCATCACAGAAGCTACAAAAGAAGATGGTAGTTCTCGGAAATCGAAGGTATAAATCTGAAAGTTTACAGAAAGGGCTTGTTTCTGCATCAAGCACGAGCTCTACCTTCTCAGATCAGTCTTCTTCTTCAGTGTCCAGTGGTACTACTAAGGGAATGCTCCATTGCACATGGGAGGCCGGGTTTCCTCACTATGTCTTCTCGTTTGATGATCAAAAGGAGGCCTATGTAGCAAACTTATTAAAAGCCAAGCCCCCGGACGACAAGGTCTGTGATTATATGTACACATTTCATTCGAGTGGAGGTGGCAGAAAGGACCATGTTCAGACAAATGAGTCAGATCTTGTTGGTAAAATGCGAGTATCAACTACATTAAAACTATGCCCAAATAATTCAGAAATTAAGGAGACTCAGTTTGTTTTGTTTGGTGCTGATGAGAGTTCTGTGGGAGAGATGCAAACTTCAAGCCATATCCTTAAGAAGAATAAGGGGTTGTCAAAGAAGATGGTGGACGTTTTCAAGCCTAGTCACCCGTCCAGGGAAAGGACCTCCTCCAAATATACAGGGATGAGTAACATTCTTGAAAACAGTTCAGAGAAGCCGTATCCAGATTCATCCATAAATTCCATGTCATTAGGTACAGCCGATCCTTCAGATGAAAATCTTCCTCCGAATCTCGAGTTGGCTGCCATTGTCGTGAGAGACCAGGTTCATAAAAGCCACCAGCAAGCAGAAATTGGAGGATGGGGACTGAAATTTCTCAAGAAAGTCGTGACAAAGCACACCATTGCATCTGCTCAAATTTCCTCACCTTCTGAGGACGGTCTCCGAAATAGCAGTGATTGCTCTACAAGCGTTGACATTCTAGTTCCAGCAGGTTTTCACGGTGGGCCAAGAAATAGAAATGGTGGCCCATCTAGCCTCACTGAGAGGTGGAGATCTGGTGGGCACTGTGACTGTGGTGGCTGGGACCTTGGATGTCCACTCACAGTACTCAACACAAGGCCAAGCAACAAAGAGGTCTTCTTCGGGTCACATACGCAAGCGGAATGCAGGTCATTGGATTTATTTATACGGGTACATCAATTTCCTTGTACTCTCTTGTTTTATTTTTGTTAGAATATATTTTTTACATCAATAAAATCAAGCCATCCAAACTAGTATAAGATCTTAATAGGCCTTCTTCAGTTGTAGCCAATTGATTTTAAGTTAGATGCGTGACTTGGTATTAGAGCTGAAATTTTGGAAGGACTTGTCCCCTCTTTTGTCACCTTAATACCATCTTGTCCTTAGCTGCACCTATCTGTCTTTTCACATGCAATTGTCTATCTATTCACATGTGGGTTGGGGTTGCATGTGAGTGGGAGTCCCATATCAATAAAATCAAGCATCCCCAATCAGGCATAGCTTGGAAAGAAAAAAAAAGCCAGGTTTTTTGTAACTAACTATTAAAACATTTGCCTTTTTGTGTTTGAAAAGGGAAAAAAAAAGTTAGTTCTTAGTAACTTGTTTTTAGCTCTTTGTTCATTTAACATGTTTTCCCTTCATGGTTTAAAATAGTTTAAATTGTAAATGGGTAACTTTGGTCATTTCAGAAAAGAACAAAAAGTAAAAAAGCTAGAAGCTCAAAAGTTGGTTACGCTTCCTTTACAGGGCCTTAGAATAAGATCCTAATAGCCCCTTTGATCATACTCAATTGGTTTTTGATTTGAATGCTTTAACAATTATGATTCAGAATTGTGGATGTTTCTTACCTTTCCAATGGCCCTCACCAAGGACCTTATAGAACTTAAATGTTGTTTTGATATCAATTTACAAGTCCTACACTTTATTTTTTTAAAGCAAATCTACTTTTTGTTCTAATAAACATTGGGATGATAATGGGCAACAACAATTTTGCAGGGTTCAATGCAAGGTGCACCCACCATGAAAATGGTGAATATTCATGATGGTTTGTACTTTATCCATTTCCAATCGACCCTGTCAGCTTTACAGTCTTTCTCAATTGCAGTGGCTATTATTCACACACAGTCTCCTTCCCTCCAACCCAAAATGTACATGAGTTGAAATTGCAAGGAGTTTTAATCTGGTTTGTGTAGCTGTAGCTCGATCTCTTACTGTAATACACTTGGTGAAATTAATTTTAAAGCAATTGATATTTTTATGGTTCTGGGTTAATTGTTTCTATTATATATTGCTTGGTATTCTCTCGTATGGAGAATTAGTTTGAGGTCTGTTTAGTTTAGTTCAATACGACTAAATTCTTGTCACAAATTCTTGTCACTTCTCTCTTAGGCAGGCATAAAATCAGGTAATATACCTGTTTTTGATTGAATGTGTATGGTATGGTATGGTATGGTATGGTATGGTTTGGTTTGGTTTGGTTTTATTTTGTTTTGCTTGGTTTTTAAGGAATGAATTTATACGAAGTGGGTGCACGGTTGCAATTGTGCAATCATGATTATCAATTTGGTGCGTCACAGTGCGACCCACATAGATGGATAATCGAGATGACTAGCATCTTATATGAGGTTTAATTTACTATGTGTACAACCACAGATCGTGGGGGGCTTGGGGGCCATAATTTTCCAAAAACTTTTTGCCTCCATTTGAATGCCTATGTCTCGTTAGAAAGTCAAATTTTTAGTTATTTTTTGATAAAAATTGATAGGTAAAACTTTGTGTTTGGTAAATTAAATAAATAGAAATTTTTCATAATTTTTGACAATTTTAATTGTTTGATAAAAATTTTAGTAACTTTTGAATTAAATTAAAGTAAAATAATCATTATATTCCTCATCAATTCAGCAAAAAATTATGTTTCGACAATCTACCAACTCAATAAAATTGATAACTTTTGGTATTTGGTAAAGCACTTAAAAGTACCAAAAGTTTGTGTTTTTGGCTCCTTCAAACGGTCTCTATGGATTTCAAATGGATCGATGTAAATTTAAACTTAATTATATAAAAAATAATTAACTTATGTATGAATAAATTAAAAATTTGTAATAATAATCAATAAAGCGATAGAGCCGTTACTTCTTAAAATAGTAGTCATTAAATCTTTCTAAACGAACATAACCTTAAATTCTCTTTATATACCATTAATTTTTTAAGTATATAAATATTAAAAAATATTGTATTGTTCCCCCTCCAAATTATGAAAAATATTACTTTACACGTCAACATATTAAAAAATTTCACATTGGCCCTTTGTTATTTAAATTTTTGTGTATGCCACTGCATTTATGAATGCAAAAAATGAAAAATTACAGTTCAAAATAATCAATGTGAACATCATAGAGCTACCATGCAAGTTGCAGTGGGTTAAGTCTCGCTTTCGGGAAGTGTTTGATTTTTATTTATTTATTAATTAATTCATTTTTCGGGCAAGTGGTTCTTTGTGGGGGAACCTTTGTTTTTTTCAAACTTTTCTCAAGCAAGATGTACCAAGTTGCTTGCTACACTACACGTGATATGACTAGTTATACTTTTTGAGCATGAAAAGAATTTGCTAGAATATTTTGTGAAAGTACCAGTATTCCAAATTTTCAATCCATTCATACCATATGTCGGACCTCCGTATAAACGGCAAGATATAAAAGTCATCAACGCGGAGGTGAGACCAACTGGTTGGACCCCTCAGCCATCTCGGTTGTTTTGTAGAGAGGGAGAATGAAAAAGGCAACATTTAGAGTTATAAAAAAATATATGAATTTATAAATTTTTATAAATATAAATTACGAGACTATAAAATTTAAATTTGTTACTCATTGTATAAAATACGAGATACTTACTTTTATAATTTTATATAATTTTACATAACTCTAAATACATCCAATAACCAACTTTCGAAAAGAAAAAACTAGCCTGAAAGTTGGCTTGAAAATAATTTTCTTTTTTTTTCCCTTTGATTTCAAAGAAGAAATGACAATTTGTTATAGTTTTTATTTATAATTATTTATATATTAAATTGATAATTAGTTATAAAACTTCTCATTTAAATAAAAAGCCTAAAAATGAAAAATTAGGTGTCTCAATGAGGCCTCATGCATGTTCAAATCGAACAAAATTCCCCGTGTAGCAGAAAAAATATTCTGCAACCCAATATTGTCGCTTCAAAGTACAATTTCACAAACTAATTACAAATTCATCTTTTGAAAGAACGATTTCAGCTCAATCTTTGATTACTAAGTCAGAATCCAGATTTTCGTATACCAAAATTGTTAAATCTTTAAGTCATTTTCCTAACGAAGACTTTCGAGTCAGTTTTTTCTAACGACGACTTTTATTAAACAACGAATGATGTGTACGACTTTTATTAAACAACGAATGATGTGTACTTCCGCCAAAGTTTTTGGAATTTTGCACTCCAAAATATTCCAAAGGAATCCCCAACTTCCATGCATTTAAAGAAAAAAAAGAGTAAAAATGAAAATAGCTTTAATTTTGCTCAATTTGATTTGGCCATTTTAGTTACAAATTTTGCAATTGAGAGTTTAGTATGGTAATCAAGTATAAAAAATAATTATGGGTAAGAAAAAAAAAATAATTACAACAAATAAGACATAATGAATTGACGTAATACTTACGTAGTTCGACGTAATACTTACGTCTACGAACGATGACAAGAGAAGTATTTAGTATAACAAAAGAAGAATACACAATGTGAGAAAGACAAAATGTCACGCCCTAGATCCGAGAACCTGATGAGTGAGTGGTAAACATGCAAATTATGGATAATTAGTCATAGCATCAGAGCATACACAGCGGTCACGTAATGGGACCCACAACTATAATTTGTAAATCTATCCAACCAAGACAATAATTCTATTGGAATATAATTCCATTTACAAATGTTCTAAGGGCTAAATTAATTACAAACAGTATATCATGATACATTAAAGTTTTTTTTTATTACATTCTAAAATATCATATTTATACAACATATGTTTTCAAAATACATGACATAAAATATAGACTGGCCCAAAATATCAGTTTTTTTTCCAGCTTGCAATGTGAACACCCTAGGCTTCCTATGTGGGTCCTACATTAACATCTGTAGGGACGTGAGCACGAACAGCGTGTGCTCACGCTACTTCACAATAATATATATGCAATATATATGGAAATGCACGCTTACAGCATAAAATACCTAATTTAAAGTAATGTATGGAAGAAAGATATAGAATGTACGAAATATTCAAGTCATAGAACCAAAATTTCATAATCATTTTCCAAACATAAATATGTAAAAGTTCTGTCTAAAATGTTCAATAATTATTATTTCCGTTCTCATTTCCGTTTCATAAGAGTTTCGCATACAATCATCAGGAAATTGGCACATAAACTAAAAGTGCTTTAGGGTTATGGCCTAGGGCGACGATACGCCACATATGGATAAAAGTACATAGGCTAAACATGCTTTAGGACATGGTCCAAGGCGACGATACGCCTAATGTACGCTAAACATCTTGTGGACTACTAACCCACTGGCATGAAAACCAAACCTTGCGCAGGTTCTGGGACTTTTAACCCGAGAGTATCTCAAGACCATTCGTATTTTACCGTACCTAACCCCAGACAAACAAACAACCATTTATTTCATTTCTTTTCCTTAAATCCACATTTAGCTCCATATTATAAGAGTATGGTATATTCATATGCTAATTAAGTAGGGAATTTTTATCTAACACATACATACTTCTAATTTTATTCCATAACCGCACTAGGCATTCAACAAGCATGCTAGCAATGCATTTATCAACATTATAACTTCATAAATGTATTATAAACATAAAAATTCTAGCACTTAAACAATTATAATTGAACATAGGTTTAGATGCAATTTCATGCCTAAATAGTCAAGTTTAGGTACCCGAAACTTAGCCTTATCATACCAATTAAGGGTTTTTCCCATACTTTTAATACATGATTCTAATCCAAATTTCAAGCCTAAAATACTGTTCAAGTTCTGAAAATACAACCCCTAGCCGGTTATGTTTTTCCATCCACTTTTAGGTTTCTATGCTACCGATTTGTCATGTTTTTGTATTGAAACTTAACCAAACTTTAAGGATCCGAATTTCAGGGGAACCTAGGTATTTTAAGCCTTCTAAACACTGATTTCCAGCCCCTAAAATCTGAGATTTCCAGCCCTTGAATTCCTCACAAAATTGGTGCAGTTTTAGGATTTTTGGGTGCCAAAAAACTACCAATTTGCTCAATTTTTTGAATACACTTTAGGGGGATCAATTTTATGTAAGACCTAGGATTTCTAAACCCTAAAACCTCTGTTTTTCAGTTCCCAAAAGGGGAAATATGCAGCTCCCCATTAGTTTAGGTTTTTGGCCATTTTAGTGAACATATAGTTAATTTAGCTAGTTTTCAATCTTTTCATAATTTCTTCTAAATTTTTCAAATCCAACCACACATATAACACTCCAAACATACATAAATACATATATGAAGTTGTCACGCCCCGGGTCCCGAGGGACCCAGGGGTGAGTGTAAATCATTCATCACATGCAAACATGACCTCAATCATCAGAGCTGACACAGCGGTTGCA
>JAVXUM010000023.1:9441580-9458173 GCA_035590655.1 Pouteria glomerata
CAAGCAACAATTCATCAAGCAAACTTTAGGCAATTCACATGCAACTTAAATGAAAGTTTCTAGGTCAATTTTAGAGCCTAAAATGGTCTTAAAACTGCAGAAAAACTGCCAAGATTCCAGCTTAACCATAGGTTACCAATTCATGGAAAAATCAACTTTTCAAGGTTCCAAACTTCACCAAAGTTTCAAATTTTGTAGGTTATCATTTTAATATCACTTTTAGCTCAAATTCAAGCAAAATTTCCAGAAATTCCAGCATACATATGAAGGATATATTCATCACTAAATTAGGTCACAAAACCTCTATTTTGCTAGTTTTTCTTTTCTATCATGAAACAACATCAAGTAGTCTCAAGATTATAGAATTTTTCAAGTGTTCTACCATGGAATTTAAGATGATCAAAGAAAGTTTCCCCTACCTCAAAATCACTTCTCTTCTTCCTCCTTCCTTCATTTCTTTTCCCTTTCCTTTTTTCCTCCTCCTCTTGGCCAAATTGTGGTGTTTTTCCCCTCCAAATCATCCTTCCTTGCCTTAGCCGAATAGGAGCTTTCTTCCCCTCCAATTGATCTATCTCTCGGCTGGTGGTGTTTTTGCCTAAACACTTTGGCCGAATGGCCTAAAAACAGCCCCCACGGTTTGGCTTTAGTTGGTCTTTCAAGTGGTCTAATGACCTTTTTCTCCCTTTAACTAAATTCCTCAAATTCCATTACATTAATATGTTATCCCCTAACTAGCTAGTTGCAATCTAACTCCAACCATATCATGGACCAATCAAGTTTCTCCATTGGTAACTCACCTAACTAGCTAGTTACATAGATATATATACATAGCAAATGGTTGGCCGGCCATGGTGCCAATTGGCACCAAAAATTGATTTATATATATATATGCACATGGTAAATTGCAAATTTTGTCTTCCATAGTTAATGCTTGGGCCCACCACATTTTAATGCATTTGACCAACTTAATAAAAGACAAAATTTGAAGCTTAACTATGGCTTTGGTCTTCCAATCTTGCTTAGCCGAACCATCCTTGCTAGCTTGGCCGAATTCTTCATCCAACATGGCATGTTGACCAAGTCCAATCCATGGTCAAAAATTCCACCCTTGCCACATAAGCTAAAACCTTGAAATTTTACTAAGTGTTAAGCCATTTTCTCCTCCATTTTCCATAGATATTCAAGATCATTTATCAATACACATTACCACTAATTTTCCTTCCCTCTCTTCATTCAGTTACCTCACTTTAGGTTTGATAGCTAACCTAGGTTAATTTCTAACCCTAGGGTCAAATGGCGAGTTAAAAGTCTTCATGCCCTAACCATGGAACCATTAGAATTTAACTCACTTTAGGTGCTCCAAAACTTACTCATTTTCACCTCATTCCATCACACGAAGGTTTCAAATTCAAACTAAAGTCTAGAGCACTTGGTCATCATCATTTATGTTCAAAGAAAGTGTATATATCATTAAGGAACTCCAAGTACACCAAGGGTGAGGGGTATTACATCCCTTCCTTACCATTCAACCTTTGTTTGGGAAAAATGGAAAAAAATGAAAAGGAAGAAAAATAAAGTAAATAAGAGAGAAGTTAAGGAAATAAAAGTTAATTATTTTTCTTGTTTAGGAGATAAGAAAGAAAAATGAAAAATAAGGTAAAGAATATAATCAAAAATATATATTTAGTTATAATATATCAAGGATAAAATAGAAAAAAGTATAATTTAAAATTTTTCATTTCTGTTGCTCTTCAAATTGAAGGTAAAAGAAAGTTAATTAAAATGAATGAAATATCTCACTTTATTTCCCTCTCTTCTCATTTTTTCTCTCTCAAATAATATAAATCTTTTCATGTCATTGCATATAATTTCTTTCACTTTCACCCCAACAAAAACCAACTTTAATTATATACTTCTTTTACTATTCTAAAGTAGGATTGTCGATAAGTTAGATTTTGCCCAAATCTGATCCAAAATCGATCCAATAATATTAAACCCAATTTGTGACTTATTGGATCTAAATACAGTAGATTCAAGCTCTATTTAAAGTTTTGAAAATTCGTAAAAAATATTAAAACATTTTAAAAATTATTCATTTTTTATGTTACTATACAAATTATAAACCCACAACTTTTATCAAATTTTTTCATTTTTTCTCACTCCAAAAGCTACCTCAATGATTAGTGGATCTAAATCTGAATCAATCCATTAGAGCCATTATTTTTTAATTTTTCATATTACAAACGTTTATTTTTTATTTATAATTAAACTTAATTAAGTTATATGTATATATCTAGATAACGAATAATGAAAACTATTGGACATTGATACTATCAGACTTTGATTAATTCACTTTTGATGCAATCATATATCTATATTTTTATTTTAATAAATATACATATTTTTCTTGTGCCAAAGTTAATATTTTCATTGAGTTTCCTATTATGAGATTTCTTGACATTTATCTAAAATCTGAACCTTGAGATTACCTAAAACAAGTGACAATTAAATATATGAATGGAATTTGAATTTTGTAAATTGGATTTCATTATTTTTGAATTTAGATCAAATTCATTATTATGAAAAATCGAATAGAGTCTGAATTGTTGTTTGGCATCATCAAAATATACAAAAAGTTATAATTATTTAATTTATTTTAATCAAATTTTATTACATGTTATTTTTATATTAATTTTTTAATTTTTTTTTTCTTTTTGTCATTCAAACATAAACCAACGATTTGGATTTGATTCACTCGCAGACCCATTGGCAGTACCGCTCCAAATAAAAAGGCCAGTATAAAACCCTTCCCTATTCCTCCCATTTTCTATTCATCTTTCTTCTTCACCACGTATGATGTTCTTGTCATTGACAGCCTTTGAAGCTGTAGAAAAAGTGTGTTTCTTGAGTGGAAAGAAAGTGTAAGTGGAAACCAAAAAGGTAACTTTTGATTTTTATTTTTTTTAATAAACGAGAAATGCGTAAGATCGGACGCAAAACCCTAGTACGTTCTAGGGTTTCGAGCCATTTCGCATTTGATGCTAATAATCCATGGGTTCAATGTACCAGTCAATGTTTTTATGTGCAAACACTTTTTGACTTGCTTTTGTCCACTTTTGATTGGCATTATTTTATGTATCTGACATTTTGATTTTTGGCTTCCATACCTACGATGAGTTGGTTAGCAGCAGTAATAGTCAACATAAATTTATAAAAATTATAATTTTATAATTTGTTTTGTGAGTAAAAATTTTAATTTCACAAAAATATGTAAGCATTTTGTGAAATTTATTAAATCTCAATCATACTCAATAAACATACAACATATATACTTTTAAATGAATATATATATATATATATGCACATTTAGTATTATATAATAAAGGTTAGAATCATGGAAACCTCATCATCCAGATTGGAAGAATGTCACCTTTGAATGTTGTTATTTGGTGATTACTTTTTTTTTTAAATTAATATTTTGCATTTTGGTTTAAAGGGTCTGGGATGTTTGTTTTGTAGATGAGGGAAAAAGAAGAGGAGGAAAGGAAAGAACAAATAGTGGAAAACATAGAGATAAAGTAGAGAGTAAGGGTTTTTGGAGTAAAAAAAAAATTATTATAAATTTATAAAAGTTATAATTTTCTAATTTATGTAATTTATAAAAAAAATTTAAATTTTATAAAAATTTTTAAAAATTTGTTATAATTTATAAAGTTACCACCAAAGTCTAAATAGTTTGGGTTTCTTTTATCTTCCTTCTAAAAACGAAATAAAAAAAATTATTCTTTTTCATTTTCCCTTTTCAAACCAAGTAGAGTGTTTGGGGTTCTGTAGTCTCACGGATAAAGTCAAGGTGGTCATTGGGACTTACAATTTTAGATTAGGTGAACATGTCTAAACTCAAATTTTTTGTTAAGAAAATAAATTTTTGTGGGTCTTTGAGTTGGGTTATTTCTATCGCCAAACTTGTAAATCCTTCAATCCATATGTAAGTTAATTCAGAAATGGCCAATTTACATTCTTGGACTACCGAAAGGCCCTTGTATGGATTTATTTCAGTGAACCATTTTTCTATTGCTTCATTTTGAACTTTTTTCTTTTCGTTTGCTCGTGCAATTTAAAAGCAAAAGACTCACCCTCTCTCCCTTGCGCGCCCGCTCTCCCTCTCCCCCTTTCCATATGTGTATGTACAAATACTTTTATTTGTTTGTTTTTGGGTGTGCAATTTTTTTTTTTTTTTTTTTTTTGGTGGGGGCCGGGGGGGGGGGGGGGGGGCCGGGGGTGCGTGGGGATTGTGGCCCGGGTGAGATTGGTGGGTTTGCATTTCCTTACGATGTTACCCGAGTCAGTACCGTGTTATGAATAGCCTTTTACATTGGTTTGAAGCATTGAATGCTGTCTTTAAATGCTGACATTCTATATATATTTTATCACAAGATAGGGGTATATTTAATATCCCCATTTTTCCTAGTTTTTTTTTTTTTTTTTTTTTTTTTTTTATCACACAGTGACACGTGCAAAGAGTGCAGAAGACGTGGTGGAAAGTTTGGAAGTAAGTGACGTTGTGTTTAGCTTAGATATTTGGGGGAAGAGAAATTGATGACAGTTCGTATAGATTGCAAAGTAATTTTTTTTTTGTGTATAATTGTTTGCTGTGAGTAAAGCTTATCCAGAAATAGATATATTTATGAATTTTATGGATTCCAAGAGGTAGTTTTTGTACACCTGCTCTTCTGCCCTTTTGTTTTGGTTTAGGACTTTTGTACATGGGCGCATTATTTTGATGCTTCCTTAATATTATAATATATTTTATTTAATAATAATTCGTTATTAATAATAATAAAAGATGTTTTATGAGAGGTTGGATGAGTCTTTCAGTAGATGAAATGAGCTGAACAGTATTTTTAAAGGTAGTTTCTAATATATGAGGAGAGGCCAACATAGGTCCCCAGTTCTCCTCGCTAACGCCGAGATTATGAGCCGTCAAACTAGAATCGGATAGTTTAGTTTGATGTCCCCCAAAAAAAAAAAAAAATAAATAAAAGTAAAACCAACAAATCTGTTTCTAATAGCTGTATGTTACTCAATTCATACTACACCTGACCTAGATTGGTCAAGCGTGCAGGGAGACTTTTCAAATTCACAAGTGTACTTCTTAAAATGTAAACGTAATGTGTAATATGGTGATAGACTTGAAAAACTGCGTCTTAAACATTATATTCAATCTTCATCTGTTACTGTAATTGTTGACAAGAAAATATAGATAGTTGATCAGTCAAGCATAACAAGTGATTTTCTGCATTGTATCAAATTTTGTGTCATGTCATACTCTTTTCTATATCAAGAAGATTTATATTTCTTAATTCATCTTAATCTGTAGATCATTCAACTTTCAGGATTACAGAGTAATTCAGTTGTCCATGTAATGTATAATGCAAATAATTTGCCATATTGTCCATACTGCAAGGCAGATGACGTGAGCTGAAATTGCTTTCAATAGAGTTTCAAGAAATTTTTATACCTTTCATGTGTACGCATATTTTTGAGGGCTTGATTATCAAGATACTGTTCATTCATTTTATATTCTGTCGTCTTCATGATCTATCATTCCAATTTCAGATCCTAATATATTTATTGATTATTCCTGTTTATCAATCAATCCATTTTATTTTGCATTATTTAAGGTCTTTTGGCTTGCAAGTTTTTCTGTGTTTTCCTTTGATGTCTACATTGATTTTTTCTTAATTTTGGGATACTTCTTTCTTCTGCATGATTACATTATTTCATGGCTGAATTTGGTCCTAGAAATTATAATCTTAAGCTTCTTTTGCTGATTTCTATTTCTTTGGTTCTTCAGATTTCTGAAAATTATACCATTTCTTTTGTATTTAAATTTTTCTTGTTTTATGAATTTGGGATATAGGTTGAACTTTGGTGTTTCAGGTGGGCCCATTCCACATCATTGAGTTGTTTTAAAGGCTTGGCATTGCGGCAATGGTGCGAAATTCAAAAGTTGCAAAGGCCTACAAGGCAATGCGAAATATGGGCATTCCTCAAGAAAGTGTAAAGCCAGTGCTGAAGGATCTTTTGCATTTGTATGACAAAAACTGGAAATTAATTGAAGAGGACAACTATAGCATTCTTATTGATGCTATTTTTGATCGACAGGTATGCCTTCTTGTTTAAACTTTGAACAGGCTGCATTATTGTTTTATTTATTTGTTTTAGCACTGCAAGATGTTTTATTTTCAAAGCTTCTAGTTTTGAGGTGCTTTCAATTTTTATTTTACTTATTTCATTGCTCTTATTTATCGAGTGACGATGATAACTGTGATAGTATTGTCTCATAATTTGAATTTTGTGCACTCTTTGTATGTGCGGACTCAGTTAGTCATACTTCTAACCCTTACAAATTATTTACAAGTAACTATTTTGCTTTTTTGTTTTTTTGTTTGATTTTATTCTTTGGGTCATTCTGCCCAGAGAGAGGAAACAATAAGACAAGAATCTTTACCAGAAGATGAGACTGAAGAATTTGAACAGCCATTGGAAAGATCTCAATTAAGATGCCAAAGTAATCAAACTTCGGTCTCACGAGGTAATTCCAGACAAAGTTATGATAGATGTCCTTTAAGAATGCAAGGGGAGGTTTATGTGCCAGAATGTTGCTGCCAGCAGAAAGTAGACAATTCCCCTTATTTGTCTATTGGAGATAAAAATTCTAAACCAGAGACTGCCTCTTCCGCACAAAATTGCATAGGCAAGAAGAGACCCAGTTCCTCTCTATGTTGTTCAGTACCAGGACAAACAGGGCCTTCTCAGCAGTACCATAATGAAAGAACTGCTGAATATGATCTTTTTGTGAGAGACACTGAAGAAGTACCTGTTGCTGGGCAGTTTGATCGAAGCTCCAAAAGATTAAATTACGAGGGAAGCACTCGTTCTTTCTCTTTCAAAGAGTTGGAAGTCGTGCCTGGTGGTGATTTTTCACCAGGGGAGAATTTCCATGATAAACATGATAATCAGGCCATTATTATCACTAGTGAAAGCGATGATGAGTTCATGCCATTGTTTGAGGTTCCTCTAGCCATTGTAGCTCCAGGTTTGCTCGTACCCTCTCTTAATATTTTGTCCAACACTCTGTTACGTGGGCTCAGGTATAGGTGTCAGGTGCATGTCTAAGAGTCAAATCTATTTATTTTCTTGTTCAAGGATATGAAAAATATTTATATATTTTATTTTATACGATAATGTGGTATTTATAAAGTGCCATTGGAGTATTCATGCTTAAAATATAAGTTTTATGCATAATTATGTGCTTAAATTGAATTACTAAAAATATTTATATGGATATTTTATTATATATGGGACACATATCATATCCTTACCAATTGTCAAGTATCCAATACAGGTACATCATACATTTAAAAAAATCCATAAAACATTGTCCGACATACACTAATACCAAATGGCACTTGGGAAAACATTGAATACTATTATTAGGATTATTGTTAGATCCAGAAACTGCCATATCACAATAATGGCTTGTCATGCAACTTAGAGATTATTTTATCACTGCACATGCATAGTAAAAGCTACCACAGCTGGTAAACATGATTGGTTAGTTAGCAGTATGCTAATTTCATTCTTTTCACCAAAGGCTAGTTAGACACGTAGTAGCTAAATCTTATCATGTAACATAAATTTGTGGGCCAACTGGCATTATAAATCTGAAGAACGCAACAGGGAATGCTTAATTTCATGGTTTTTCTGCACTTCGGTTAATGAATTTTCTGTGTATTACTGATAGCAACATCTGATACCTTTCAAGTCCTTGCACTGGCAATTGACACACTCAATGGAGTAACTTGGTCCACGAATTTCCTTGTTCCTGTGGCATAATTGTTGTGTCCTCAACTGGATCATGATCTCTTTGTTTCAAGTTTTTCTCAGTCAATCATCTATTTTTTGTTTGCCTTCCTTTGCATGTAAATTTCATTTCTATCTCACATAAATATCCTTTCCTTCTGATCTGCATTGTATTCATTCAATGAGACTTACCAACACATCAGCCTTCAAACTTTCTTTGTACAGCTCTTCCCAGTTTGCCAAATGAAGATGGTGGGAGTTCTTATAGGGTTAAAGATGACTTGGTGCTTGAGGGAATAAAGAATCCAAATGCAGAAGTTGTAGGTAAGTCTCACTTTCCTGCTGATTGTGCGCGTCTTGCATTATATTTGCAAGTTTGTGCTTGTCTGCAGATATTAAGGACGCCACTTTTAACAGCATTAAAAGCAACACATTGAATTGTTGGGTGCTAATGTTGTTTTATATTCCTTTATTTTTTTTAGCTTGGTTGTATCTCAATGGGTACAATTTTACTCAATAGTTTTTTTAATTTTTATTTTATTATTATATTATTATTATTGTTACTCCCTAGACCCTGGCAGAAGTCTCTAGCCTAGGAAGTAAGCTATATAAATGCTCCATTCTCAGCTGATTATGCTGTCCAAAATCAAAAGTTTATGCTTAGCCTCTTTTGATATTTCACATTACATTCCTCATTTTGAAGAGTGATTGGCACCAGACTTCTGTAATTTTGATTTTGTTCTTGGTTTGATTTCCACATTCAAAGCATGAAAATGAATGCGACTGAGCTTATATTCTTTCTTTCTTTCTTTCTTTTTTTAAATATTCAGTTGAATTTGGTCTATGTTTCATTTCTCTCGTACAAATCTATAAAATTTGAAAGAAGTTATAGTGCATTCAAGTCAGCTAAATGTCCTCTTATTTGAATTATTTTTGATTGAATGCTGAACATTAATTGATGCATTTCTGACTGGTTACTTTGTATAGGTAATTGCACTTTGTTACGTGAAGATGGTTCCTCAGCTGGAAATTTTTCTAATTTCAAAGGAAATGGTTTGGAGCTTGTGGAATCTGAACATCTGGATGCAAAGGACAAAAGTGATAGTGCATCAAGTTCATTGCAGTTTGATGTTGCTTCATCTTCGAGGGGAGACGTGAAAATTTCACTGATCTGCAAGTCTTCTGGGCTATCTGATTTTCAAATTCCAAAATTAGATGTAGTTTTGAAACTAGTGGAAGAAAAATACTGTGAAGCATACAAAAATGAGCCTGATTTCTCACTGAAGAAGTTGATGAAAGATATATGTGAATGCTTCTTGGCAGAGGGCACCAATGGCGCTCGTTATGCACATGTAAGTTCTGAAACTTTAACTACGTCACTGGCTGTATCAAATGGTGTTATAAGTTCTGAAAATTTAACACCTTCTCTGGGTGTATCAAACAAATTCAATATACAAGATATTCTGCATGGTAAAAGTAATCGTCAAGGTGATTTCTGTCCTTGGTCAAGCTTTCCAAATGGGCCATTTAGATTTCAGAATCTTATTGAGGTGCATCCCCAAATTCCAAAGGTGCTGGCTTCGAACAATTGGGACAATCTTCACCGCATTATAGGTATTGATATAAATGGGAATCATTACAACAGAATTGGTAAAAAGATTGAGTCACGGGGAGGTTCAGGATCTTTGAATTCAGGGAGTTTGGTAGTGGTTCAGAAACAGAGCTTTGATCTTGACCCATTAAAGGCCACACGGTATGTTGATGACATTACTAGAGGTGCAGAGAATGTGAAAATTTCATTGGTGAATGAAATTAGTGATGAATGTCTGCCAGACTTTTACTACATTCCTAGTAGCATATCTTATCAAAATGCATATGTGAAATTCCTTCTTGCCCGTATGTCAGATCAGAATAGTTGTTCAAATTGCCGTGGGGATTGTATGTCACTACCCATACCTTGTGCTTGTGCTGGTGAAACAGGAGGGGAATTTGCTTACACACCCAGAGGGTTAGTTGAGGAGAAATTTTTGATGAAATGTATCTCAGTGAACCGTGATCAACAGCACAACTTGTTTTATTGCAGTGATTGCCCATTAGAAAGATCTAAGGGTAAAAGATCTGCCAAATGCAAGGGCCATCTAGTGAGAAAATTTATAAAAGAGTGCTGGTATAAATGCGGATGTAGTAAGAAGTGTGGAAACCGTGTTGTTCAGCGAGGCATAACGGCAAATTTACAGGTCAGATCTTGCTCTTTATATTTCATTACTTTCTTGTACTGGGAAAAACCTTGCAGCTAGATCTCTTTCCATAATCTAAACATTAAAATGGCGCAACCATTAACTACATTTTCCTTGCTAGTTATATCTTTTCAATCATATAGGTGCATTTCATGCATTGGAGATTACATATTAGTATCCTGAATGTTTTTAGGTCTTTATGACACCCGAAGGAAAAGGTTGGGGTGTTCGGACACTTGAGGACTTACCGAAAGGTGCCTTCATCTGTGAATACGCGGGAGAAATTGTGACCAACACGGAGCTATACGAGAGAAATACTCGAATGAGTGGTAAAGAGAAACACACATACCCAGTGCTACTGGATGCAGATTGGGGTTCGGAGAGTGTTCTGAAGGATGAAGAAGCTCTTTGCTTGGATGCAACAATTTACGGAAATGTTGCACGGTTTATCAATCACAGGTGTTGTAACGAAATACCTTTTATTTATGGTTTAGGCGATGCCTGGCATAATCCAACTGGAAAAAAATAAAAATAGTATGCTTTGTCAAGAAAATGTTGGCTTCACACCATTGAGTTTTCATTTGTTGATGTGTTCACATCAGAAACTTGAAGTTAATCTAGACTCTGTTAGTATAGGCAACAGAATCTCTTATTAAACCTTAGTCCTATGGTTTCTGTTTCTTTTCAACTAACAGTGAAATTCAGTCCAAAGGGAAAAAGACTATGTACAAAGAGAGCTCGTCTTGGCTATGACTGATATAGTATATATCTGGATCATTATGATATGATGGATGTATATAGTAACGATAGCAATCTGGTTACATTATTTTCTTGCAGCTAATTGTGCTTTATATGAATATATTTGGTGTCATGGAATATCATAAAATTTCTGTTAATAACTCTTGTTCGGTTGTCGGCAACAGCATGATGAACCGATATTGTACTATTGAAGAAGTAAAATGATGTATTTGGACTATGTACAAAGAGAGCTCGTCTTGGCTATGATTAATATAGTATATATCTGGATCATTATGATATGATGGATGTATATTTTCTTGCTGTTAATAACTCATGTTCAGTTGTGGGCAACAGCATGATGAACTGATATACTATTGAAGAAGTAAAATGATGTCTTGACATAATGATCACAAAGCGGTTTTATAAGACATACTTCTTTCTTTTTTTGTTCTTTTTAACTATAGTTCCATATCAAAATTTAGGGGGTACAGAATCTGGGAAAGAAGACAGAAATTTGATTTTATTAGTTCAACAAGTTTTACGATTAAAATTATTGGTGGCACTGGCACCTAGTTTACTTTTACTGTTTTGTCCATTCTCATAAGATTTTTGCAACCTTAGGCATGGGAATACAAAATTTTTGACCTCCTGTTTAGTTTTATTGGTGATTGGTATTATTAAATGACCATGGTCAATTTTCCCCTGGAATAAAAAATAAGTGAATTCCCAACCCCCCCCCCCCCAAAAAAAAAGAATATAGATATTCTATTTATTTAGTGTTTTAATTTCGTCTTTGAAAGAATTCTGGATAAACTTGAAATGAATACATAGAACACACACACCAACAGGTTCATGTGTGCTTATTTACACAAGAGACGTGACTATACACATCCTATGACTATACACATTTTGTGACTATACAGGTTCCATATAGTCTAGGTACACTCTAACATTAATGCTACATTCATTAACACTCCCCCTCAAGTTGGAGCATATACATCATATGTTCCAAACTTGTTACAAATATTCCTTACTCTAGTTCTCCCTAGAGTTTTAGTAAATAAGTCGGCCAATTGGTCCTCAGTTTTGACATGACCCGTCTTCATGACATTCTGTAAGATCTTTTCTTTGATAAAGTGACAATCAACTTCAATATGCTTAGTCCGTTCATGAAACACTGGATTAGAAGCTATGTGAACCGCAACTTGATTATCACAAAACAGTTCCATAGGTTGTAATCTAGAAACTCCCAGTTCTGTCAACATATGAAGTATCCAAATCATTTCACAAGATGTATATGCCATGGCCCGATATTTAGACTCTGCACTGGATCTTGCTACCATAGTCTATTTTTTACTTTTCCAAGACATTAGATTTCCTCCCACAAATACACAATATCCTGTAGTGGATCGTATATCAGAAGGGGACCTAGCCCAATCTACATCTGTGTAACCTTGGACAAGAGTATGACCGTTGTCTTTATACAACAAACCACATCTCGGTGCACCTTTTAGATACCTCACAATGCGAATAATCGCATCCCAGTGATTAGAACGGGGTGCATCCAAGAATTGACGGACTACACTTGTAACAAATGAAATATCTGGTGATGTCATTGTTAAATAATTAAGCTTCCCAATCAATCTACGATACCTTCCGGGATCATTCAATAATTCTCCTCAATCAGCCAGAAGTTTTGTATTGGGATCCATTGGAGTGTCAACTGGCTTGGCTCCCAACATGCCCCTTTCAGACAACAAGTCAAGTACATACTTCCTCTGAGAAAAAGCAATTCCCTTACCTGATCTTGCAACTTCAATTCCTAGAAAATACTTGAATGAGCCCAGATCTTTGGTATTAAACTTAGCTTGGAGAAACAACTTTAGATCATCTATACCCCGTGTATCATTTCCTGTGATCACAATATCATCCACATAAATAAGCAACCAAATTTTTCTTTGAGAGGAGTGACGGTAAAGCACAGAATGATCAACGCCACATTGTATCATTCCAAAATCCATCACCATAGTACTAAATCTTCCAAACCAAGCCTGAGGTGATTGTTTTAGGTCATACAATGCCTTTTTCAACTTACAGACTGAACTAGACTCCCCTTGAGCAACAAACCCAGAAGGTTGCACCATATACACTTCCTCAATAAGAGCACCATGAAGAAAGACATTTTTGACATCCAGCTGATGTAGTGGCTAGTGAAAAATAGCTGCAAGTGAAATGAGGAGCCGGACAGAGGTAATCTTGGCCACATGAGAAAAAGTCTCTGAAAAATCTAATCCATAAATCTGAGTGTACCCTTTAGCAACCAGTCTTGCTTTCAATCGATCAACAGAACCATCAAGATGGACTTTGACATTGTATACTCATTGACAACCAACAATGGACTTGCCGGGGGGGAGCAACCAAATCTCAAGTATCATTGGCTTGAAGAGCAGACATTTCTTCTTTCATGGCAGCACGTCATTCAGAATGAGACAATGTTTCAGACAGGGAATTAGGTATAGAAACAGTGGACAAGGAAGCAATAAAGGAATGATAAAAAGGGGGAAATGCATCATAAGAAACAAAATTAGAAATAGGGTAAGAAGTACAGGTTTGTGTACCTTTACGAAGTGCAATAAAAAGATCAAGGTCACGAATGATAGGCTCAAGAGCAGGATCTGAAGACAACATGGGAGAAGATGAAAGAGCTGAAGCAGTAGGTAAAGACTCCGAAGTGGCTTGTCGTCTAGTATAAACCTACAAATTAGGACTAGAAAGACGGAAATAAGAAACTACAGGCAAAGGAAGACTCTCATTCAGATTAGACATGGAGGAAACATCAGAAAAGAAAGAAGTATTTTCAAAGAAAGAGACATCTGCACACATAAAGTATTGATGAAGAGAAGGACTATAACATTGATATCCTTCCTGCAACCTGGAATATACCAAGAATACACATTTAAGAGCACGTGAGTCAAGTTTGTCAATACTACTATCAAGTTGGTGGACAAAAGCAACACACTCAAAGACACGTGGAGGAAGAGAAAATGGTGGTGTCTGTGGAAAAAATACAGAATAAGGTGAACGACCTTGTAGAACTGTAGATGGCATTTTGTTTATTAAGTAACATGCAGTGAGAATGGCATCTCCCCAAAAGATTTTAGGAACTTTCATATGAAACATCGAACACCTGGCTGTTTCAACAAGATGTAAATTCTTTCGCTCTGCAACTCTATTTTGTTGTGGAGTGCGAGGACAAGAAGACTGATGAAGCATGCCAAAGGAGGATATAAAATCAGTGAATGGTCTAGAAAAATATTCTTTAGCATTGTCACTACGAAGTACTTTGATAGTGACATCAAACTGGGTTTTAATTTCATCACAAAAAGATTGAAAGATAGACAACAGCTCAAAACGGTCTTTCATTAAATAAACCCATGTAAGTCTAGAAAAATCATCAATAAAAGTAACAAAATATTGAATTCCCAACTTTGAAGTAACACGACTCGGTCCCCATACATCTGAATAGACCAAATGAAAAGAACTTAAGGACCTGTTATTGACTCGAGGACTAAAGGAAACACGGTGGTGCTTTCCTAACTGACAAGACTCACAATTCAAAGATTGAAGTTGACTCAAACTACGAACCATAACCTTCAACTTGTCAAAGGATGGATGACCAAGGCGACAATGAATCTCTAATGGAGAGGTGGCTATAAAACAAATGACAGGTAAAGAAAAATACAAGCCAGCCAGGTAATAGAGTCCCTGAGCTTCATTCCCTTCTCCAATTTTCTTCCTTGTCTTTAAATCCTGAATGATCACTGAATCAGGAAAGAAAGTCATTAAGCAATTTAATTGTCAGGTGAGTTTACTGACAGATAAGAGATTAAAGGACAGGGATGGAACATATAAAACAAGAGATAAGGTCAAATTAGAAGATGGACCAGTTTTACCAATACCCTTCACTGAATTAGGCGAACCATTAGCTGTGGTAACATTAGAGACAGGAGAAGACTGAAGATCAAAAAATAATGAAGGAGTACCAGACATATGGTTAGAAGCACTAGAATCAATGATCCAAAGGACATGTGAAGAGGTAAACACACAAGTAGTATGATTACCTCGATGGGCTAAAGAAGCTGTTGGAAGAGATGCTTGACAAGCCATCAGATACTGAAGGCGTTTAGCATATTCATCCCTTGAAATAGTCACTGTAGATGTTGTAGCATTCTTACAGTTACTAGGCTTCTCTGTAGATACTGGCACATCAGATGAAACTGCATAAGCCATGTGGGGTGGCCTTCCATGAAGGTCCCAACAGTTCTCCCGAACATGTCCAACACGACCGCAATTGGAGCATTTGGACCTCGCAATACGTCCTCCTTGACCACAACCACGACAGCCATGTGTCCCACGATCACCAGACGGATGAACAATCTGAGGAACAAAATTCTTATTATCTGAGGGTGTTTGACTAATGAGGGCAGATCGTGTAGCATTTGTAGTAGCGGTCATGTCACGAGAGGCAGCTCACATAACTCGAGAGTAGGTTTTTGCAAACGAGGGAAGGGAAGCTCCACTCAGTATCTGGGCTTTGACGGGCTCAAACCTGGATCTAGTCTCGCAAGAAATTGAAATACCACCATTTGCTCCCTTTGTTTTTGCATCTCATTAATATCGGTAGATAGTGGCTGAAGGGAATTCAACTCTTCATGACATGTTTAAGGGAAGCAAAATATTCAGTAACTGAACCACCTAACTGTTGTAACTGAAAAAACTTCAGTGACAAATCATACATACGAGTGAGATCACTGGAAAACAATAAACGAACATATTCCCATATGTCTTTACATGAGTCAAGGTGTGTACACATATCAGCTATGGAAGGTTTCATTGAGTTCCACAATAAACTAACCAAATGTGCATCCTCCTGAACCCAAGAATCATATGTGGGATCAATTTTGGACGGCCCAGATCTAGTCAAGTGCTTCTGTTAATGCAATCTTAATTGCCTTGGACCATTGGATGTAATTTGTGCCATTCAACTTCCGAGTTGTTAACTGTTGTGGTATAGGAACTGAGCTACTAACCATTTTCAAATCAACTGAACTTCTAGAAGCCATAGAGATAGGAAGCAGAGAGCAACTGGGAAGTTGTCAGAGGAAGAACAGACTGTAGAATGAAGATTACCGGAAAAACTCAACAATCTGGCAAGAACACAACAACTGGAAGGTCGTCGAAGAGGGACGAGAGCATTGTTGGAGGTCCGGCAAGTTGCCGGTGGTTCACACGCTCACACGCACGACACGAAGGAGGCGAGTGAAGCCCACACGCAGAGGAACTGGCGGCGCGTGAGGGAGCATGTGACTATTTCCGGCGACAGCAGTGGTTCAATGGTGGTTGCCTGACGCCGGCAACTCCTCTAGGCTACTTCACTTGTTGGAAACAGGGAAGGACTGATATGTTTCAAGTTTGATAGACGATGAACGTGTCTTGAACACTGTTGCACAGTGTTGACTTCACAACACTGTTGCAGGTTTTTTTTTTTTTTTAAAGACTCACAGAAGACTATTTACACACTAGTTTGACGCTCTGATACCATGAAAGAATTCTGGATAAACTTGAAATGAATACACAGAACACACACACTAACAGGTTCATGTGTGCTTATTTATACAAGAGAGGTGATTATACACATCCTATGACTATACACATTCTGTGACTATATAGGTTCCATATAGTCTAGGCA
>JAVXUM010000023.1:9471596-9487776 GCA_035590655.1 Pouteria glomerata
TTGAGCTAAATTCAAGTTCTAGGGAGATCCTTTAACTTAGATTTCAAGTTAGGTTCAAAATACATCAAATGCTCCATGTACATTTACTTAGAAAGTTCAAGGTATTACACCTTGGGCATCCGGACGGCTGAGAGTCTCCTTTTCAATTTTGCTCAGCTTGGATGTTCTGTTGTACAGCTTTCTATCCTGAATTTCTAATGCCATTTTGACCTTGAATACGAGAGATTCAGGATTCGGCTAAAACACGAAAGTTGTAGCCCTTTAAGTCTTCTTTCCAACTAAAAAAAAAAATCTTGTCAATCGGAGTTCAGACCAAAAAGTTATGACTGGAACTTCACAAAATGTTTCGTAAAACTCTGTTGCACAAGTCTTCAACTATTTCGAGCTTAAGACTATTTTTCTGGCTACAAATCATCGAAATTTCATCTTTCTCACTGCATTTAAGAAATTAACTCACATAAGTAATAAAATAATAAAATTAAAATAATTTATTAAAATAATTCATCATTTTACATTAAAATATTAAGTTAGTAATTACACTTTTCAAGTGTAATCAGAGATTGTTGAGTCTGGATGTAAGGGAAGCTAAGTTTCTGGACTGAGCTTGGTCTATAGTGGTTCCCTTCTTTCATTTTTCATAACTTATCCTGTGTCTATTAAGAGGTAAGGAGATTGATCTTTTTAAGGTTTTACTCTATTTAATAGAGGTGGTGATGATGGTAGCTGATGAACTTGTTCTTTATGCGTATATAAGTATGTCTATATCTATTGTTGTTAATGGTAGAATTGATAATGTTGTTAGTAAATGAGAAATTGATGAACTAAAATCGATTATAGTTGATTATAAAAATTTTTAAATACTTTATAAATACTAAATTGATACAGAAATTGGGTTTGGACGGATTAGACTTGGAAAAGTTGGAAATTTGTAATTTGATAAGGGCAGAACTTGGCTGAGGCATCTAGATGGCAAAAGGACGTCCAAACAAGCACACAAACAAGATCATTTTGACAGGGTTCAAATGGCTGATGCTGATTTGACTTTTTAAAGTTGTTTTGACTTGATTTTGTTTATCTTGACCTTTCTGGATTATTTTAGGATTAAAATAATATTATATTAAAAATCAAATATTTGCAAATGGGGTATTTTAATTTGAATAATAATTAATTATTAATTATTAAAAATCAAAACATGTTTAATTTAAACAAAAAATGCTATATTTTGAGACAAAATATGTTAAGACATGGTTGATGATTTGTGTTATAAAAATTATCATATTAAAATTAAAGTGATATAGTATTGATGGTTGGGGTATGATAATGGGTGGATAACCCAGTTGATGTTGATGTTGATGTTGATATTATTTATGCTATGTAAGGACATGATTATTCGGTTGATACAAGTCGTGACTTGATTTTAAGTTGAGGTTTAGAGGTACTGAAATAGGGGGTATATGTACCCATAGGTTATAAGTCCCTGGACCTGTGAAGGGGTTTGATTACTCATGTTCTAATGGGTTAGTAACTTACAAAATTAGGGTAAATGTCTATGTGACATAGATGTTACTCATATGGCTTACACCCAGGCGATGGATGCCTTAGGTGTGTTATTTACTCCTTTAGCTTTGGCCCAGTTGGCTGTTACTGTCTAGCTTTGATCTCAGAAGCTGACACATCTTTGTGATTGTGTACAACATGAGGCTCTGTGGTCGCAGAGCCCCTAGCTCAGTATTTGAACCTAGAGTTGTGATATGACTTGGTTTGTTTACTACATGGTGATATTGGTTGGGTTTATTTATTGCATGTTGATGCTGGTTGGATTTATTTTGTACCATGTTTTTGTTGGTGGACTGTGATTGTGTTGATAGCATGTTTTTATACTTTGTTATTGTATTTACTATTATATTCATGATAAAAGCAAGTTTGGGACATATTTTTTATGTTTAGTAGTGTTGGGCACCATTATCAGTGCTTACTCTTTTACAGATCTTATTGCAAGTCCAAAGGCGGGTAGACCAGTGGGACCCCCTGGTCTTAGGTCTAGGTTTATTTTAAGCTCTTTTTTTATTGTATATATATTTACCTCCTAATTGAGGGTTATTTTCTATATTATTCATTTGATGTCTCTGATGTGAGAAGGTTGTACATATTATATTATGAGGGTTGTATGGACATGCTTACTCTGGAGATGTATTATTTTGGAGCACTGTTACTCAGTATAACGGTTAGATGCCATTATTTGGGAATTATTTTAGTCTTTGCTCTAATTATGATTGTGCATGACTCTGGTTGGAACAAGTTGTATGCATATTATATGATTGCATGCATTATATCTCACAGTTCCTGATATCTGAGAATTATAATGTAATAGGCTGGTATCACAGTCTAATTTAAAATAACTAGGGGTAAAAAAGTCACTAGAATTGCATGTTATGTGAAATATGTGCTCACAATCTTACATGGTTATTTGTGTTATTGAGTTATGTTTTTGAGATATTGATTATACTATTAGTGTTGTCGTCATTGATGTGTCCTCAACTAGGATGCCACCACAAACTGTTCAAGGTGAGAGAGGTAAAAGCAAAGCTTGAGATCATGCTAGAGAGTTCGAGCCAAAAGTGTTTGCACAACACATGGTTGTTACTATCGCTGCTTTTGCTGGAGAGGCTCGTTAGAAATTGAGATTTTCTGCAGTTATGAAGAGGTTTTAAGGGATGAAGCCTCTAAGTTATGATTATATGGAAAATACTGAGGTGGTTGAGAATTTCCTAAATCACTGCATGAGGATCTTAGAGGTACTGTAGGTGACTAAACAAGCACGCAGATATTTTTGAGTGCTTTCAGTTGATTGACAGGATAGCAAATAGTGCTTCAGTGAAGGATTCAGGTAGAGCAAGTAGGCTCACTTGGGATTATCTTAGGCCTGACTCCAAGCCCAAACACAGCTATTACTCCAATCTGGCCTAGAAAAATAAAATAAATCTAATAACTAGGACCAAACTTTATGTTCAAATATTTAAATGGCCCTAAAAACTCTACAGTTGGCCAAAGATAAATACTAGATGTTACATTCAGGTTATAAAAGTTTGGCATGTTACAAACTTAACCCAAAAAAAAAAAAAAAAAGAAATAAATTATACCAAATATATATATAATATAAAATAATACAATGGCATCGTTTGGAGTGTAAAAAAATTAACAAAAAACTCTACAAATCTCTATAAATCTATTTAAATCCCTATATCTTTACAATTCCCAACAAATCTCCACAAATCCTAATAAAATATCTACATATTTTAAAAATCTCTGACATAAAAAGTAAAAAGTATTTGCTAAAATCCATTTGAACGGATTTTTCACTATTCATTATTTTTTGTTAGTTTTACTCCAAACCGCAAAACTTTATTTAAATTACATTTTAGTCAATCTATTTAAGCTCCAAATGACCCTAATATGACATATAATACCCAAAAAAAAAAAAAAAAAGAAAAATCATAGTTCATTAACAAAAATAAACTTAGCACATGAAAAATATTTTATGTTATATATGAAATTAAAATAAAAAGTGCATATTATATATTATTTTTTATATATATTAAACTTGGGCAAGTCGATATGTGTTTCGATAAATATTTACACGCACTTAAATTCAACCGCTAAAAAAATTTTGACTTATATTTTCATGCAAGCCCATCTTCTTGTCATTACATTGAAAAAATAGATTAAAATTAAATTTAAAAATAATTACTTTACCAAATATTATGTTACTAATACTCATTTTTATCTGAAAATATTTGTCAATGAAAAAATAGATTAAAATTAAATTTAAAAATAACTACTTTATCAAATATTATGTTACTAATACTCATTTTTATCTGAAAATATTTGTCAATCTTCAATATACGCTCTTTAACTTGTTTTTTTCTTTTTTTTTTTTTAATTCTTAACGCATTTTATAAAAGTAATTTGGCTTAAAAATATTATTATTTTCAACTATTTTAAAATAATTATCACATTTTTTATATTTTGTTATTGTTGCTAAAAATAAATCTAGGTTTAAAGTAGTCTTAATAGCAAAAAATTATCAAGCTTAAAACTCAAATAATTTTTTATTTTTTTGTAAAATCAAAATCTTATGATTTTATTATTTTTTGATGTTGTTGATTTTGGTCAAAATAAAAAGTGATCATCTTTAATTGAATCTGTTATAGACCAAAATTATTATGTTATTGAAGAAGAATTTTAATGTTTTGGTTGATGTGAGTAAAAATTTGTGTCCATCTTTAACTAATTCTCTTGGTAACCATAACTATAGAATTATTTTAGGAAGTTTTAGGATAAGTATAACAGCTCTAAAAAAATTAGTATTTATAAATAAATATTAAACTAAAAATAAAATAAATTTAACGTGTTTAAAATTTTCTTGTATTTCTTTTCAAATAATAAATTTTAGAATAATTATATCTAAGGAACTACGTAATTTTTAAAATAAGTATAACTTAAAACTATAAAATTAAAATAAAAAAGAAAACTACTTTAAGATCATTATAAGCAAATGAGTCAGTTTACATTTTCATGAATGGAAAATATTTTTATAATGAATTAAATTATTTTTTATTTAATAAATACATTTTCATAATTGATGATTTTAAATAGGAAAAAATAATTAATTTTTATAAAGACTTTTTATTCGTTTGCTAATAATGAATTTCCTTGAAACTAAAATTAAACAGTTATGCTTGGAACATAATTTTAGATCAAAAAGAAAAATAAACAAAAAATAAAATTTATAATCTATTTAATTTTTGAATGCTTATTTAAGTAAATATTAAATTTTGCTAATAAATATTTATTTATTTTAATTTTATTTTTTAACTTAATAAAAAATAAAATAAACTTAAATTTTTAACTTTATTTTTATCTTTATCATTTTCTCTTTCACTTTTCCAATCCTCCCACAAGTTCGGACTTTTTTTTTGTTTTACAGATTACTTATATAATATATCTGCATATACTGTTGATCAGAAACAATTTAGAGGAATACTGATGATGAAAAATCATGGTTTGAGATCGTGGTTATTGTAAACCTGAAACAGTTCACGATTGTTCGGCATACACAACAACCGCGATGCAAGATGGCGGTTCTCGTTTGTATGGCTTCAAAAACCCCTCCAGAATGACGACAGACATGACTCCTCCGCCTCTCAGGAATCCCAACACGGCCACCTTCGAGACAGCGCCGTCGACAGAATCGCAAACCACGGCCATAGACCAACCTTTAGCCACTGCATCTGTGAAGTATCTCATGGGCCCCCTACTCCCAAAATCCCTAAACCCCTTTAATCCGAATCTGTTCAATCCCAATCCGACAGGCATCAGGAACCTACTACCCAAGACGAACTGGAACCGGTGGAGATTCCTGCCGAAAAAAGCTCTACACTCAAAGTGATTGTCGAAGCCAGTCAAGAGCAACGCGCTAATGTTACTGTGCCTTCTACATGGAACTGCCATGATCAGTGGGATAAACAACCGCTATCTCAAATAACGGTTTCAGCTTGGGAAAAACCACAAACAACCGTCATCTGAGATGCCAATTTTTCATTCACCCTACTTTTTTAAATTGTTTCTGGTTAACAGCATATACGGATATATTAGGGAAATTATCAGTAAAACAATAAAAAAAAGTCGAGAATAGATAATGGTTACGGAATTCTTTCTTCTTTGGGCAAAGCGAAGTCTCCTATTCTGTCACAGACAGTGATATTAGTATTTTCCCCGTCAACGAAGGGAAGTTTCTTGCTAGTGCATTCCATGAGCAGAGAGCTTTATCAGTGGGAGGCGAGAGAGAACGTGTTGTTTACGGCGCAGCGAGAGGAGAGTATGGAGCTACTGCATCAGTGGTGGAGGATGAGGTTCTCCTTCAAGAGCGCCACAATCGTCGTCTGTTTCTTCAACCTTGTCGCAGTTCTTGTCTTGCTTCAGGGTTTTCTCTCTGCTTTCTCCTACCGTAGATTGGCCGCCAATCAAACCAATTCAGGCTTGTCCTTTTTCTCTTTCTTGATCTTCTCTTTGAATTCTACACTATAATGGATTGTCTTTATATATTTCGACTATATCTTTGAATGGAAAATCAATTATCCGTTGAACTCTCTCTCTCAGATTGTTAAAATAGTTGATCCATCTTTCTTTGGGGTTTTGGGCTCTTTTGTAGATTAGAGGAAGTAATTGATAATCTCACACGATTGATCACCATTTACACTTGGAATGCAGGTAGTTTTGAATTTTCGGTATTTTTGGCGTAATGTTGTAAACCATGTTAGGGCTAAGTCTTGATGTAGGATTGATTGGGATGGCTAAGGGATAATTTTAAGGTTGCAAAAATAAGGCACTGTTAAATTTCTAATATTTAGATTGTTATAGCCCTATAGAAATCCCAAAAATCATAGCTTGACCCAAATTTTTTGACCGGCTGCAATCCCAGCTGAACTCAACTTTTAGTATTTTTCCAACTAAAAAATGACGCTTGGTTGCATGGATCTTTATTTCCAATCCCACTCAGTGAAGGGTCATTGCCTCCCTTGAATCATATCAAGTCTTTCTTTCTTTCTTGAATTTTTCTTTTTTTTTTTTTTTTTTTTTTTTTAAAGATAGAATTACGTCATTTGGCTCAAATATTGATTGTTTCTAAATTATCATTTTTTTTTTATAATTATACAAATAGCGCGTAGCATAAATCTAGATTTTTTTTTTTTACCTAAATTTTCATGTTTTCTTTCACTTTCAGTTATTTTCCTACTCAACCTGAATCACATCACACTCTTACATGTATTCTTGTGGATGCTTTGCCTCATCTATATTGACTCATCTTAGAGACTTTTACTATTTTTCCTATTTTAGTTTCAGTCCTATCGATAAAAATAGAAAAATAAAAAAGAAAAAAATCACGTATAATTGCCATAGAAGTGGCACTATTTCTTATCAATTCAAATTGCCTGCGACAATCACAACATTGATTGGAATGTAGATTTAGATGTCGATTTTTTTTTTTTTTTTTTTTTTTTTTTTTAAGATGAATAGGTCTCGATTGTTATGTTCATATAAGATTAAATTCACCGTTTTGTGCCCTCATTCTTAGAATGTTAATTAAGTGCCAACAAAGGAGCAGGAAATCTTAAAATTGAATGAATGTTTTTTCTTCTGTGTTATTAAATTCCAACTAACGTTGCAATTTGAGAACTTTAGCTTGCATCCTAAGATTAGATGCGATTCTAACTTTTGCACTATTTGTGCAAATTGGCTGCTGCTATAATCACACAGTTGTATGTTTTGCAGCCCAAGCTTTACCATTGCACCAATCAGTGCTCCTAACAGACATGTCTGAAACTTACATCGATTGACATTTCTTGGTCCCCATTAATCCTGTATCTATGCCAGAGATGGATTCACCACTGACATTGCTTGAGCACCCTTACAGACATGGCCAGAACTTATTTATTGTGTCCATGGTTAAATGTAAATGTCACTATGACACTAGGCTAACATTGTTCGGATGCTCAGCCAACATTCTGTGCATTGAGTTAACACATCCCTAACAATTGATGAGTTGCGGATTGCTGATTAATTCATACATTTTGGTTTACCTTTTGAAATGCAGTTCAACTCAGGTACATTAAGGAATCTGAAGAGATACGTCGAGCCATGGAGCCCTTAGACCTGATAAGAAGAGTAAGCATGAACTGGCTTTACAATTCTATCAACTTATTGAAATTTCAATATGAAGATTGCAAGTGTGAGGTCCTGGACATATAGTTTTGAGATTCCTGATCTAGAATTGTATTCAATTTAGGTTGATTTTCTTTTGCACGTGTTACTATTTTAAAATTAGAACTCTACAGTATTCAAATTTATGGCACAAGATACATTTTACATTGCAATTAAAAAAATCTTTCTTTAAATTAGGTGAGGGAAATTGAGCAAGAATCATACAAAGAACCAAAGCCAGTCCAGCAGAAAGATACAAAGCAGACTGCTGCTGTTGACTTAGCAACGAGGCTGAACAATGTTCGTTCCTATTCAGATAGTAGCAGTGTGAAAGGTAACAAACTTATCCCCAGAAAATTGTAATGTGACTCACACGTTGACACCCCTTCTATGTTTATGTGAGTTTGGCATTTGGATCATTACTAACTACGCAACCTTGTTCAATTTTTATGTGAGTTTGGCATGCATGTTTTGCTAAAAATCTTGAAGTTCCATTATTATCATCAACATTTAAGAGTATGTAGAGTTTTAGCTACAATCTCATCTAAAATGTTAAGTTGTTAGAGAGAGATAATTTTATTATATGCGGGACATTCTTTGTTTTATTGCTTTCCTTCCCTGGAAAGTGGGTCCCTATATTTGTGTATTACCTTGTACTATGTTTTCATCTATGTGACCGTGAAAATTGACTCACCTAAAACAGTTGAGGCTGCCCTATGGTAGATTTTATAACCTTTTTCTTCTCCCATACATCTATCAAACCTATGTTACATGGGCTTAAGTGTGTGTGTGTTGGGTGCAGGTATTTGTCAAGGTCTCAAACCCTTCCTAAACCTTATTTGGATATGTTTCCAGTAATTGAGTATGAATATGTGGACATGTCATGAACATTTAAATATATTATATATTTTATGAAACATTGCCATGAAATGTGATTGTTGTTAAGTAATGCATTTGGATTTGATAGAATTTAGAGAAAATATGAAAATTTTTGTTTGCTATCCATGTGAAAGGTTGAAAATTTTTCTTTCACCATCAAATTTCAATTACTAGTTCAAATATCCTTAAAAGGTAGAAGATATGAGTGTCTAATTTGGGGGCAGCAGTCAGGACACATATTCCATACCCTTACCCTTGTCATATCTGATTGATACGAGTACATTGAAGGGAATAGAAGAGTCCTTGTTACATTGTATCAAACCATCATAAAGATGGGCTTTACAAAGAAACTGTGTGTGTTTTGGAATGGGAATGCTGGTACACGTGTGTTTAAATAAGGAATATGTCATCATTACATGATTAAAACTTGAATTTGGAAGAATCATGGGAAGCATGAAAAATTTAGATGGACAATGATATTTTTAACCGAAAACACCATACATATTTTCTGCACCCTTGGGCAGACAAAGGTATCCTATTTTTATATCTGAAACAATTGTTTGACATGTGATCACTGGTGTCATGTCAAAAATTATCTGATCATCGATTGGTAATACAGTGAAATATATAAGTGGACTTGATTTATACTTACATTTTGCTTTGGTGATTTTAAGAAATTGGTGCAACAGTCCATTATGGATTTTAATGTTTGACATTTTCATCTCTACGACAAGGTTGATCTATGAAGTTAGCAAGTAATTTTAACTGCTCATGCATTCTGATGATATTTAATTTGTTTCATTAAATTCTATGCAACCCATTACGTATCAACAAAGAAAGTCGCTTCCTGTTACCTATCAACAAAGAAAGTCGCATCCTGTTTTCCTTATCAACAAGCACAGTTACATGCCTCTTCATCATTCAGAGGACTTGAATCATATTGTTACTGCATATTCCTTCTGGTGACTCTGCTGGCCCTCACTCAATCATAGGCCTTAACTGATTTATTTTCAGGCAGCATGCTACAGTGTCCCCTGCAAAATATGAAATTAGACCATTTCCTGTGGTTACAAGACTTTAAGTGTCTATACTATTTTAACAACTCTATGAAGTGACTGTTTCACTGTTGTTGCTTGAAGTCATGGTATTTCCAAATTTTAGTGGGGTAATACATTTCAGACATGAGAGTGGGACTAAATTAGCAGTAAGGTTGTTCCATTGGGATGGTAAGGTTGTGCATCTGACCCTCTTCAGATGCTGAAACTGTGTTAAAAGAATAGAGTATTACTGTAGATTGAGAAAGTGCTAAGAAGCACGGACTCTAATTTGAGGCACCAACCCGACTAAACTTGGATGCGCCGATTCGTCAATGTTCAAAAGATGCAAGACAATACGAGGGGGAATTGGAATGCCACCTTGATGGTGCGTTCATTCTTCCTAGAGAAAGAGATTAATGGTCTCAATGTTATAGATTATACTTGACTGAGATAATAGCTCCAACAATGGGGGAAAACAGTGTCGACATGGATGGCAATTTGTCTTTATTAAATTAACTTGATGTATATTATTAGATTTATTTCTTAACAGATTAAGTTTGGGGACAATTGGTGGCTTAATATAGTATCGGAGCTTGCTCCAGAGGGTCAAAATTTTAAGTCTGATTGTCAGTATTTATTTATTTAATTTTTTTTTTGGGACATTTTATTGTATTTGTATTAGTGCATCATATTTATTCTATTTGTATTTGTATGCATCATATTTGGTTCGGTATACTTGGCTCTTTGATTTATATAAGAATCAAGCACGTTGAGGGAGGTTTTTTTTTTTTTTGGGTAGTGAAAAAGTATCATTGATAAAGAAGGCATCGAGGGATGCCCCCATTTTGAGCAAAAGAAACAAAGGGAAGAAACTCATTAAAGCTCCCTCAAAAGACAAAAAGACAATCCATAGGATGAATTGTCTGGTAGCTATTTTATGGCCCACTGAACCATTTGAATTCTAAAACTATATGTTGTACCATTTACGGAACATGCCACTTGGAAACTAATTGCTTCCACTACTCAAATTTGTCTGCCAACTCAGCCACTCCTACTGCCCATAGTGGCTCAGCTAGAAGTTCTTGCATACCCAGAACATCTGGAACTTGCCACAGCTTTGAAGATTGAAATTTGGATCCCTGAGCTTGTGTTCGCTTCTAACATGGATTTCGGTCACATCATTAATATCCAAACTTTTTTATTGTTTAAGCTTGTCTCCTGCTTCTGCTATGGTGGTTGAGTTTTTGAATGGATTGAAACAGTGTGTGTTTTCTTTTTTCTTTTTTGGTGTCTATTTTTTTTTTTTTTGGGGGGGTGGGGGAGGGAGGTGGGATGGGGTGGGGTGGGGTTGGGGGTTGTGTGGTGTATATGGACCACTCACCATTGCACATCATGTTTGTTAATTGATGTAATTAGTTGGATGCATCAAGACGGGTTAAGTCATGCTCATGTTGGTTTTTAACCACAGAAAGTGATGAATTCACCACCAAACCCAATCCTGGGTGTAAGAACTTTGATCTAAATAATGTTATTACCTAAATGTTAAACCATGTTTTATCGTTCCCATATTGGATTCGTATAATATATATTTGCTTTGAACTTCCAAACTAATATTCTAGATCATTATTTCTTCTGGTACGTGGAAGTCCGCAGCCGCTACCTCACAGAGGTGCGCACAGGGTGAAGCACGCTCTAGGGCCCTAGCCGGCAAAGAACCCTAGAGTGTAAACCAGTCTAGGCAAGCCCGGACTGACCGGCTCGGCCGAATGGGAAGCCAATAAGGCCCGTGCTAACGGTAACCCACTCCCCCTTTGGAGGAGTCGAACCCGGGAACAAATGCCCCAGGATCTTAAGGCGCCTCGACTTGCCATCCAACCACCCCTTACGGGGCTCTAGATCATTACTTCTTTCTATTATTTATTGTGGATTTAGTTCAGGCTGTTTGTCGTGCTATTTGCTTGCAATATTTCTTTGTTCGGGTCTTGGCTTGGGGTTTAGAGTTTGATAAATTCCTTATTTGATTCATTTTCTCGTTTTCTGTGATCTTATGATGGAAAATCTTCTAATATTTCCATTTACAGCTCTAGAAGAATGGCGTAAAAGGAAGATGGAGCGAGCTCGGCAGCGTGGACTTGGGAAAAATGGAACAATGGCCTCACAAGCTTGAAACTCTGTCAAATAGACTCTTACCCCATACTATCAATCGTGTGATTACAAGTTATTGCCTTTTACGTACATCTGGCAACTTCAATTTATAGATAGCTAGCCAAAAAATATTATTCACCAAAAAAAAAAGAAAACCAAAAAAAAGTCCAAAGAATTCTGCTTCTATGACAACAAAGTTTGCACTCCATATGAGCTTTGCTAAAGAAGTTCACAGGTCTTCGGAGAATTTTTTATCATTTTGTCAGATTCCAGTGACTTGATATGGTGTATTATAACATTTGCTGCTATATATATTGTGAGCTTATTGAACAATCCTTTTGTGCTTTGTTGGCTGCTGGCAAATGCCTTGAGGCTTGAAACCATCTCATATAGTAGCAGTTTCAGACTCTGAATAAATAATTGGCTCGTAGTCATTGTTTGTTGTACATCTTTTATAATGAATATTAACTTTTAGAGTTTGAGAAATTAAAAATAAAGTGTATTTATTATTATTATTATTATTTGCAGTCACTATTATTATTATTATTCTTCTTCTTCTTCTTCTTCTTCTTCCTCTTCTTCTTCTTCTTCTCTAAGTCATTATTTTTTGGGTGTGTACTGAGTGGATTCGCGTAATGGTTCACAAAACAGTTAATAAAAATTCTTTTGTAGGCTCACCTTGAAAAGTCCCGGAGTCAACGACCTTTCCGAGGGAATTAGTTTTTTTTCCCCTCTACCTGCAGACATTTTATTTTATAAATGTAGCTTCGGAATAAGATTCCACAGCCTTTCTTTTTTGTTTAATTTTTTTTTTTTTTATATTTTGTTTGGATGTGATGTCGAAAATAAATGACAGAATACATAAAATTTTAAAAGTAAAAAAAAAAAAAGAATTATATTAAAAAAAATTGATTTTGCTGTATTTTTTTTAATCCTGACTGGGAATAAGGACAGAAGTGGCGTTTTTAGTCAATAAGAATAAAAATTAGAAATTTAGAACATTTTCATAATAAAATTATTAAGAATAATTACAGTAATATAATAAAATTTGCTAGAATAAATTTTAAGAACACTAAAATTACTTTGACAAAACTGATAATTTAGAAGTGAATCAAGCTAGTGAACAATGAGTGCGGATTAGTAAATTTATATGGGCTGAATCAACATAATTATACGATACAGTATAAAAATTGTTATATATAATCATGAAAAACAATTTCATGCCCCCAGAGCTTTGCTATGGGTCTGCCCCCTGCTAAGAATATGTTTTTGGAATGTAAGGGTACTTTTGTCATGACAATTTTCACCTATTTTTTGTTTTTTCTTTTCGAGGAAAATTAAAACAAGTAAAAAACACATATAGTTTAAAGATTTGTTTTTTTTTTTAAATATGCTTGGTTAAAAAAAAAAAAAAAGCAAAATATTGTTTCTCACATTGAACAGAAAAGTGCTTTTCAAACCAAATGCACCCTTGTGTTTTTTTTTCCTTTATAGTTTCTTTCGCTTTTACTTTATTATTATCATTTTTATTTTTTTTTATTAAGATTTTTTTTTTTTATAACTCAGATTGTCCGAATCAGTTTGTGTGCACCTTTACTATTCCCTGGAAGTTCTGAAATTAATGACCAAGAAAACCCTCCAGTTACCCTGAAGAGACTCGAACGATTGACCACTTAAGAACAAACTCGTTAAACTACCCTTCAGTTCAAACACAACCTAAACTATGATTGTTTTTGACTTGTGTATAATATTTGACTTTTGTGTGTATAACAAACATAAATATATATTATAAAAAAAATATAACGTAAAGTGCTATTAACTTAAATAAAGAAACTGTAAAATAGAAAAATAACATTTTTCCTTACATTATAGAGAAGCTGTTAAACTGATCTTCCCCTCCATTTTGCAACAACAGAGAGCAAAACATAACAAAAACAGAGTTGCATCAGCCCTTCTTATATTTTTCTTATTCCAGATGCATTTGGAGCTCAAATAAATGTAAAAAAAAATATCTACAAATTTCTACGATTCTTTACAAAATTATAAATCTCTACAAATGTTTATAATTTATATAACTCACTACAAATTTCGATATCTCTACAAATTTTTAGATCAAAATTCGTTCAAACGAACCATTCGAACAAATTTTACTATTTATCTCTATTTTTTATAGGGTAGTTTGTTAATTACACTCAAACGACAAAAAATAACTTAATTTATATTTTATCCTAACTTTTATAATTCGAAACCACCCTTCCATTCTCCAGACTCGCTGACACTGTAGCTCTTGCACAACTTCAACAAGAAGTTGCATTATTTGACTTTTTGCCAACAAATCATTATATTTTACCGATTTCTTTTTCTCTATCCCGCCCTCACTTTCCCCTCTATATATCTTCCCCCCTCTCCTAAAATATATGCATATATTATATATTTAAAAATTATCGAATCGTAGAGTTTAAAGAATATAATATTAAGCACAATTAAATAGATCTGTAAAATAAAATAAAAAATTAATATTCTAGCACTTAAATTAAAAAAAAAATGAAAAGAATGATAATCTCCCTTCATTAGTTCCTCCAGGGGTTGACTTTCAAATTGGGAACTGAAGAAATAATTACTCTGGATCAAAAAAAATGGACAGAAAGAGCCAGAACTGTTAAGGAATTCATTCATCTACACTACGACACATGCATTGATGATACAATTTCTGTACAACGTTTACCAAAACCAAAAGTATTCCTATATACAAGCTACAACAGGAGTTCATAAGTTATGAACACAACACTTAAAAACACTCACCATGGAGGACGAGATTCATTGGCGACTTAAGTTTTTCCAGTGGAGCGTGGTACAAGAAACTTCCAAAGTGTGGTACGAGAAACATCCAAGAAATCAACGCGACAGCCACTTACCGGAGCAAGTTCTTTCAGTTCCACAAATTTTTCTTTTCTCTCTTTCTTTTTATTTTTAAATCTCTCTCCTTGCAACATTGAACCTTGTTTTGCTGGGGATGGAAGCTCGGGAAATAGCAAGATACAAGTCCGAGCAGCAAAGGGGAAAAGCCTCTTGATAAACGAATATGGGATAATGCAATTGCAGCAATAGCTTTACCATGGTATTAATCTGCAAAAAGGAACTAAAGTTGAATTGCATTTCTAAATATGCTAATATCTATGCCAGTAGAAACCAATGCTGCTATACTTTGCTTTGCAGTTACTATATAGAAGGAAAAAAAGAAAAAGTTTAAAAACACCACCACTACCATCTTAATTTCATCACCTATCAAAATTAGAATTAATTAATCATTTAATAGAATTTTGGTAATCAAACCAGTAAGATCAATTGTAATGTATGTTTCTGGCAATCCAACAAGAGGTCAGCAACATTAAATGCCTATGAACCAGAATTATCAATGGAAAGGAACTTATACAGCTACAGAGACCATATCTTACCAAATCCAGAGAGCTCCATAGAATTGACCAAAAACTCATCGCTATCATAGAACTCAAGCTAATAAACTTTTGTAAAGTAAATGATAATTTACTTCTATATAAACGTAAATTCCGTTCACAAGAACATCAAATGGTGAACTCATTAAAGAGGTTAGATCAAAGGTAAAGATAAAATCCAGGCAGAGTCCAGTCTCTTTTAATGCCTAACAGAAGGGCAGCCAGGAATTTATTAACTGGGGAAGGAGTTTAAAAAGTCTGCCCCAACCAATAGAACAGCTGGTAGAAAAAGAAGAATGAAAGAAACTTCACAACAGTAATAGTGAGGTTTGGAGCCACCTCCCCAAACCCGAAAAAGGCTTTGATGACATTTCCCTTGTGAACTCCTGTCTTTTTTTCCCCAGCACGCCTGGGGGGAGGGGGGAACCTTTTTGGAAAAAGGGTAAAAGGTAGGGGTGGCCGATCAGCTATTTAACTACAAAGGGAATGAAGCACATATACTCCAAAATAGGTACCATGTCAGCTTCAACATGTATCGGACACAGTTGTCAGACACATCGAAATACATGTAAGTCACCCATCTCGCATGTCTAATTTATTTATTTATCATTTTAATTAGGGACATATTTGCGACATCGAGCAACAAGATCCTCAAAAAAAATCTCATTTTCTATTTCATCTTTATTGCTTTTACATGTCCCAAAATGCTTCTATAAATTGTTCAACTAATATTTCATATTATTTTTTCAATATTTTTAGTGGTGTTTATGTTATATCGACATATAACTCGTATATTCACTAGGTCCATACACTCCACACTGTTTCAGCTTACCCGGGGGGGGGGGGGGGGGGGGGGGGGGGGGGGGGGGGGGGGGGGGGGGGGGGGGGGGGGGGGGGGGGGGGGGG
>JAVXUM010000023.1:9488557-9501546 GCA_035590655.1 Pouteria glomerata
ACGAGACAGAGAGAACAAGACTTAATCCTGATCCAATTTTGGGAAACAAAAATCATAAGTACACAACCATTGGGTTTTCAAAGCCTGAGAGCTCAAGTTCACATGGTGGTGACTTTATGAATAAGAGCGCTAAGACAGGGGGTCATAGTTTACTAGTGAAGATGAAGATAGAATCAAAGGCTCATGTCGCTCATCATAATTCGAACGTTGGGTCAAACCAGAGGAATATCGAACTCTCGACTCTCGGCGTCCCACAAGATCGCAAATCTGTTATTTGGAATCCTCGATTGCCAGAGGATGCATCCAGATATGGTGGAGGTGGGTCGTCAAATGCTTCTAGCATACCAATTTTGGTCTAATGGAAGAAGGATTTTGGAATTGAGAACTTTCGCTACAAAAGGTAAATTGATTGTCCACTTACCAAAGATTGACAATGCTAGAGGTTAGTCTCGGAGATTGGTAATGTTTTGCCAAGGTTAATCACAGAGGTAGCAAAGCATTGAAGAAAAAGGGAGTTATCTTATTTGCATAAACTGGACCATAAACTCAAGAGCAAAGTAGCAGAACTCATCCTTAAGAATCCAAGTAGCATCAGTGACCGGTTGGATCTTGCATTTGACCAGACATCTTTAGAGATGGAAGGAAAATGATGTTCTCAATATTGAGAACCTTGGCACTCAGATCTGCATCATAGGAACCAGAATTGATACGAAAACATTGCCATAACTTACAAATAACATTGAGGTTCAAAGATGCCCCAACAGGGTAATAAGATCTCCACATCGAAAATTGTGCTAGTACATGTATCAGGTAGCAATGTAAAAAAAAAAAACAAACAATTACATTAGGTCCAGGGTCACAAAGGATGCAAAATGGTCCAATATTATTGGCGAGCAAATTTTGGAAGGAAGACAAGGGATGCCAAGTAGACAATGCATGAGTCATCATTAAGTTGCATCCATTAAAAACTTTATTCCAATCAAGAACATCAAAAGAAAAATTATAAGAATCATGACTCAATCCACTTCTCCATTTAATACAGCATTTAAAACAAAAATATGGGATACCCAGTTGAGAAGAGATGAGAGGAAATAACAAGTAATGATGCAAAAAAGCTTGACAAGGTAGAACCCTTCAAAGAAGAATAAGTGACAGGGAAGTCAAGGATATCAATAGCATGGTGATGAGAGACGTCATACACAACTTGTAAGAGAAGCTGTTCAAGTAATCAATAATATATCTGGTAAACACTAGAAGTGAGGACCACCCATGCAACCGAATGATCTCACAAAAGAGCAACTTGGACATAGAATCCAAGAAAGGCCAACTGATCTGGTATATACTAGAAGTGAGGACCACCCATGTGGCAGAATGATCTCATAGAAGAGCAACTTGGACATAGACTCAAATGAAGGCCAACCGATGAGATCACTAAGCAAACCTACCGAGATGGTCAAATCTCTTAAAGAAGTAACAATCACCAATGATGAAATCTACACAATCACGACGGTCATGATTCAAGATTTCCGCAAAATTGCCAATGAAGACGAGACAAGTAGAACATTAACCTTGTGTTTGAAGAATTTCCCCATAAGATGGTAAAGAAGATGAGGATGACGGGGGCACCAAATCAAGCATAGTAGACAGCTTGACGTAGGTCTTTATTTGTCCTGATCAACAAGGGAACTGATTCTTAGGAATGGTTAATCAAAAGCAAAAGCAAAGGTATCAATAGTGATTACAGATAAACTAGGCCCAAGAGGTGGAGGGAACAACCTAATGGCTAAATCAGGGGCATATGAAGCTTGCTCACTGAGTGATGAATCACTTTGAAGCATAATTAGCTGTAGATCTTGAAGATTATATGACATGTCAACCTCATGATCAAGGTGGGGGGACAAAAGAAGCTCAGGTGTACCAACCAAACAACGCACCACTGAGTCAATGGGACTACTAGATAGGTCCACACTCAAGTTAACACCAAGCTCAGCGCTAGGACTAGTGTCAATGTGCACAACAACTCTCTGGCGATTTAAATGATCTTAAGATGAGATTCAGTCAAGCTAACAATCTCAAAATGAAATTCGTCAGTTTCATCCTTGTGTAAGAGCATGCTTGATTGACGGTAAAGCAACGAAACTCCATGGAAGATGTAGAGAGCATTGATAAGGAATCAGACACATAGGTGATGTGCTTCGGATCAACATATTCAACCCTGGGATTGTCATACAACACGCATTCCTAATAGGTAAACCCAAACCATCTTTCAACCTCTAAAGCCCCATGGTAGACCTCAACAAGGTATTTAAAAGGAGTGTGCATGATTCATCTTTTTCTAGATGCTAAGTGTCAACCCATGATGAAAATGTCAATTGCATAATACTCATCCCTCAAGCTAGATTACTCCCAATGGCCTTAAATTGGGAAAAATAGTTTCTAACAAAAGTGTGGCCCTATGTCAAAGAGGTTAACTGTGAGAATAACTCATCCTTGTAATTTCTAGGAACAAATTTACCACTTAATCATAGTTTCATCTCATTGCCGAAGGTAACAAGTAGCTCACTTAATCACTGTTAAGTCTCTCTCAACCCTTTGTCCATAGGTCTTGAAAGTACTTGTGAATTTTCTTTTGGCCTATTGAAGGCATTGCCTATCAGAATATCCATAATGTTCGACAAAAGCATCCATGGCATCCAGCCAAGTCAAGAAGTCACGAGGATTTAAGGTGTCACACATAAAGGAGCATCATTGATAGAGGTCTAATACCTTGAACAAGGCTCTAACCTATGATGCAAATGGGAAGGAGTTTGAAAACCGTGATGACTCATGACTTGAGGGGAGAAAAAAAAAAAAAAAAGGATAGTTCCAGCCTTTTTTATTATTTTGCATAATGTTGATATTAAACTAAAATTGAGAAAAATAATAAAAATATAAAATATAAAATCCTAACATGCTCAAAAATAGAAACTAAGTACCTAATAAATGAAACCAACAAAAAACTTATGCAAACAATGGTTGGCTGATTTCTTTTGAATTATCTAGGATACATGAAACAAATGGGAAGGTTTAAGTTCAAAGCCATGCGATTTAATATGCCACAGGATATATATAGTAATCACAATAAAAGAGCTCATACCTTAACCCCAAGCTTTGCTCCAAGCTATGCAAATAATCGGAAGTCTTCACCTTTGAAATTATCAACCTCAACCTTCATTTTTTTTCTCATTGCTGTTATTTTTTTTAACTCTTTTTTTTTTTTTTTAAAGACTAACGAGAAAAAATGTGTTTTTCCTGAGAAAGTAACTGTAGCAGTTCCAGCATTTAACTGTAGCATGTAGCTGTAACAATCATTGGGTTACTGTTAAAGAACTGGGAAGCACTGGTGACAATGGGAGAGAGATCGGCAAAATGATGTGACTGCCAAAGATTTAGCTAACAACGAACTGATGAGCAATCAAAAGCCAAATCAATGAGTCAAAGGAGTCGAATAGGGGTGAACTAGTCAGATGGTCATCGCCGGTCATTTGCCGGAGGGTCATTGAGACATCTGAGAATTATCGAGGAAGCTCAAAAGAGGGAGGGAAATTACAGATAGAAGACCAGTAGTTGACCGGCCTTTTCATGCGTTCGAAGTCCCGCTGAGAGTGGATCCAACACACACCCTTCAAAGTAGCGCATGGAGGTGAGTTGTGGGTGGTTAGCATTGGGCTTCGGTCCACCGCAGTCGTAGGTCCAAGGCAAGGTTGATGGTATCATTGAACAGTCTCATCGGTGGCTGGAGTAGGTGCCTTTGAAGCTGAATAGCGGCAGCAGTGAGGTTCTTCCCTTGCACAGTCAGTGAAGGGTGGTGTCTGGTGTGGGTGAGACCAACTCGGATTTGAAGGGTCTATTCGATCGGGTTTGTGGGCTCAACTACGACGATTGTGCTGAATTGAATCGTCTGGTTTGACTTTAAACTCTGATTTTTCAGAATTTGGCACTGAAACCAAATTGATGTAGTACATGGTGGGAAAATAGGAGGAAGAAGAGAGAAAACCTAAATTAAACTGATCTAAAATCTAGTTCTAAATTCAATAGTCATTTATTCATTTAAAACTGCTTTAAACCCCTACAAGCCTAGCTTTTTATATAGGCTAAGTCTAAGAGAATCAAACCAATAAAATCTTAATATCAATCAAATAAAATCCCAATAATTACTAAAAATAACATAAAGAATAAATCTGAAAATATAAAATACTTATATTTCATCCCCATCACATGCAGAAGCTAAAAATATTTCTGTTAGCAATAAAGAAAGTTGGGCTTACCTCCATCTATCACATTGAACTGCAGAACAATTAAAAAACAGCGACTGCTCAAAACTTAGCTAGTTACAAATACGAAGTTTCCCTGTCCATTCATCAGCCACCCCGTAATCAAGACTGAGTTCTCTCATAGGAGGGATGTTCTCCATTGCAAATAACATAAGGTGAGGGAAATATAAATTATTGTGATCATATAGCACAAACTGCACCAAAACATTAGGGCTTGAACTGTGGCTCATGTAACAAGCAACATTCCTCATTCTTGATACATCCATCGCAAAATCTAATGGAGGAATTGATGGATATGCTGGGCGAACATAGTCAGTAAAAATTTGTGATAAGTCTCCCCATTCAGTCCATCTCTCAGCAAAACGATTTGGATACACCAAGCTATCTCCATTCATTGCAAAAATTTGTGCTTGCTCTCTAGTAAGAAGAACTCCAGCATACTCACAAATAAATGCACCAGCTTGAATCAAATCCAGAGACCTGACTCCCCACCGAGTTTCCCTTGACCTAAATACTTCAAATCTATTCCTCACTCCCTTTTGACTCACACGATTCCGGCAACTTGGAGGACAACGACAATGGGTTCCACATTCAAATATCAACGGTTTGCCTCTCACGAGCAGTCCATTTTGATCATAAGCAAACTCACCCCCATTTTTCATAGCACAGAGGCAATCATCCATACATCCAGAAACACAGTCGCACCCACTTCCGCTCCCTCCTTGATATGCATAAGGAGGGAATACACTTGTAGCAATGTATTCATAATACATAGGTTCATGCTCATTATCTATATCATTATATAAAAGAACAGGAACATTTTCCTTCTTCATGGAAATATCAAGACTAATATACCCCACAGGTCTGACAGACAATAATCCAGTCCTAAGACTCTGAGCAAATTTCAGAATAGCACTCCCCATTTCAGCCTGATCATCAATTCTCACAAGTTTATACTTATATACTCCAAAACCAGACCTACCCACATCAAACCATGATTCAACAACTTTATATAATCCATCATAAACATAAACCTTACCACTGGCGCTACCCTCGTACTTAAGCCCACGAATCACCCTCACTTCAATGCCATAAGCCATGCTTCTCTCTAATGCCAGGTTTCCCCCTTCCAATTTCTGATGTTCACATTGCCTCGAATTCTTGTCTTGCCCGCCATGGCCTGTGTACACGATCACATCACCTCCATCTTCATCATCTTCGTACCCACCGGAAACAATTACACTCGTAGCAATTGGCTCTCCATTGGAGCTCCGACTAGCAGGGAGGTAATCAATTCCAGCCTGAGCTTGCCCATGTAGTCCAACAACACACAATTCCATTCTAAAGAAGAACAGGTCACCAATGTGAACTCCTGGGATCGAACCCACGATCCGCTTATCGCGATTCAACCACAATCCACGGTCCTTCATCACCGACGACGCCCTCAGATCTCCCCTTGCCCGCATCCCAAGGCCCAAACTCCGCCGCTTCTCCTCCGCGAAAACCCGCAGCGAGTCATACACCATTCTCGTCCTCCTCACAGCCTCCCGGAAATACCTCTCGTCCTCAACCCCCAAATCCGTAACCCTCACCAACTCCGACGACCTCGGCGTATACCGTCGCCTCGCCGGCACCACAACGCTCGACACTTGGCTCTCCTCCGGAACCGGAACAATCGCCAGTGCATCGGAATTCGACACGGCCCCGGAGCACTGCTCCGCCCGCTTCTGGAACGCTGCCCGAAAAAGCTCGGAAATTCGATAGAACTCCGAATACACACTGTTTTCCTCAGAAGGATTGTCCGGCACTTGATCCAAACTATCATCATCAATAGCCGGTTCCGAAAATACAGCATCGGGCTGGGAATTGAAAGAGAGATAAGTGCTAGGGCTCGAAAAGTAATGATGCGGAAAATGGGTTTGAGCCCCGGGCTGCGGTGGTTCATCGAAGGGCTCAAGCTTAGGCTCCAATTTGGGGACAACAAGAGCCGAGTTGGTGGTTCTCACGTTGGCCTCGGCGACGGGAGCGGTTACGTCCGGGATGAGGTTGAGGTCTTGAAATGGGATAAGAGAACCCATTTGTTGTTTTAGATAGGGAAATAGAAAATAGCTTTACAGAGGGAGAGAAGAGAAAGATGGAGCGGTCATCATCACGGTGAAGGTCTAAGATTCCGAGCTTCGAAGAGAGCTCAAGGTCTGTTAATGGAGTTCTGTAAGAATTTATTATCACAGCCTATTAGATTTGGAAGTTGAAACAAAGCTGTGAATTGTGAACTAAAAAATAAAGACGGTTTCAAAAAAATAAAATAAAAAATGGAGACACTTTCAAGGCTTGGATGGATCCACTTTTGCTCATGCGATTTTTTATTCTCTCCCAATTTTTTTTTTTTTTTTTTTTTTGTTTTGTAACTTTTTTTATTTAATTTTAATTTTATTTGCTTTTATTTTTTTTATAAAAAAAATATAATTGTAAAAAATTAATAATTTTTTGAAATTTAACCATAAAAATTAAAATAAAAAAAAATCCTCAAAAATATTTTGAATTAGTCATAATATTACATTATCTTAATAAAAATAAAATAAAGATAAAATACTAAATTTAAGCCGTGATTGAACTTATTCACCAAACTAGAGGTAAAACCATTAGTGGTATTGAGATTTATGTGGTTAGACTTATTTACGAACTAGAGGTAATATTATTAGTGGTATTTATAATTTTTATTATTGAAGAATTCTATTATATACTTATAATTTTGCTAAAATTTTTTCTATTGATGACACTATTCATTTAAATCTAATCTGAAATAAATAAAATTAAAATAACTTATTTTATTAAATTAAAATTATTTTTTAATGAATATAATTACGTATTAAATATTTTATTGAGAGATTGGACTTAAATAGTCATTTATTTATTTATTTATATTAATATATTTTTATGTACAAATGTAAAAATATATATTTTAAATATAAAAGTATTAAGATTACTATATTTTTTACTTTTAAAAATATCACTGTATTTTTGAATGATGTATTTATGAATAATTAATTTTAGATTATCTATTTACAATCTATATTATGAATTTAGGTTAAGGCATCTTAAGCCCCGTTAGGTAATATTTATGTTTTTTTACTTATGTTTAATCGTTTTTATTATCAATTTTTTGTTTTTAGTTTTCTTTTTTTTTCCCCAAAATAAAATAAAAAATATGTTAGTTAATACAATTTTTTCTACAGTAATTAGTTTTATTAATTTTTATAAAATTAATTAAATTTAGTCAAATATATTTCATTTTTTTGTTAATTAATTTGATTAATAATAATTATTTTTAATAAAGTTTATTAATAAATAACATAATTTAATAATAAGTTACTATTTTAATTATTAAAATCAATTAACACATTTTAATAATATAATTTATTTTAAGTGGTAATTATTACTTGAGTTAAAATTTAATTTTATTGAATAAATTATTTTAATAAAAATTATTATTTTAATAGTAATTTTCATAAAATAAATTTTAATATATAATTATTATATATTAAAATAAATTTGGTTTAATAAAATAAATCATTTTAATTAACAGAAAATCTAGGGAAATTATAAGTATATAATAAAATGGACGCAAAAAAAAAAATAAAGAAATAAAAATGATTAACGTACAAAAAAAAAAACTCCAATGTTACCCTTGACTTTGAGATTTGTTTTTGTTTTTTTTTTTTTTTCTTTTATCTTCGAGTAATAAAATACTAATAAATTTAATGAAGTTCAAAATAATAATTTCCGAAAAAATGAAGAAAAAATAGTCGCTTTTAATGTTTTTAGGTGAAAAGGAAAATTAAGTTGGCATCTGATTAAGAAAAATGGAACAAAAAATTAAGATTCAAAATATTTATTTTGATGATGTAATGTTGGACAGCAAAAAGTATTATTTTCTAACTGAGGCTTTAAAATAAGATTTTTCAAAATAAATTCATAATTGTATATTATTGTTTATTATTTAATGTAATGCCCATTTTTATGTAAATATTCAGGCTTCTTAAATAATTTTTAATATTTTACAAAGACCTATTATAATTTATAAAATTCACTAAATAAAAAAAAAATCTTTGAATATTGTTCTAACATTTAATTATGAAATAAGTTATTACTAATTTTTTAAACAAAATTTGATAAAAACAGATTTAATACAATCACATTGAGTTAAGTTAAGTATATTAGTTTCAAATTGAAAATTAATACTACAACATTAAATGCACTTAATGTAACATTCAATAGTTTTTTTTTTTTCAAAAAAATATATTTTAGTCTCTCTGAATTTTTTTTTTTTTTTTTTTTTTTTTTTTTTTTTTTTTTTTTTCTGTTTACAAAATAGCACTCATTCTAAAAATCAATTCTCAAATCTAACACTTTTTCGAAAATAAGTCTTAATATAATGTTTTGCGTTACATTGTGCAACCCTTTTTTTTTTAAGAATTTTTTTTATTCTGTTGTTATTTTAATAAAACAATATAAGATATATTGTTCAAATAAGAATATTTATCAAAATACAAATGCACGTCACGTTATCTAAAAAAGCAGAATCAAAGGGCGTTTTCTTTACTTTATATTTTTAGATCTTGCATTTTCTTTTATAGTTATATTAAAAGGTATTTTGATATTACATTTTTTATGTGTAATAAAATTTATATATCAATGTATGTATATATCTATTGTTCATTATTCATTTTTTTTCTTTCTTTCTTGTCCTTTTCTTCTTTTATTCTTATCTTTGTGTAACAAAATTAATACTTTGTGTTAATTAACATGTGTAGTCAGGGCACCTATTAAAAGCCAGTAAAAGTATAACATTTAATAATTTTTATTTTGTTCTAAAAAAGTCAAAAAGATCCACAAATTTTAAAAGAGAGATTTATCTTAATTAATTGGTAAGTTATTTTTAAAGTGAAATTACAACATTACTCAGAGTTCTTCTTTGAAGCAAAATCAACAAAATAAATCAAAATCCACTTTTAGAGACTAACTACTAAATTAAAAAATTTTAGGTAGATAAATAGGTATAAGTAAAAAATTATATATAAAAGTAAACTTAGATAAATGCGCAAAATATAAAATTACATACTTGTGTGAAGATTATCGTCTATTGAATAAATTATAATTTCTTTTATTCTCCATGTAAAAATATCTGTTTTAATGACTATATACAAAAATAAATTAAGAAAATGCACAAAATATAAAATTACGTACTTGTGTGAAAATTATAACAAATCATGATTTTGGTCATAAGGAGACTAATATTTTTTCCTTCTTGCACCAATGAAGCGAGATAGGAGTAAAAGTGTATTTCAATGATTTTGCTTGAAAAAAAGAAATATGGGTAATTTTGTAACTTTATCTTAAAAAGGTAATTAATGTAGATTATACACTCTTTCTTGGAACTCTATAACTAATAAAATTTATTAAACCTTTTTAACTTCTGTGCACCAAAATAAAAATAAATAAATGGCGTATTATTATTTGTTCTTAACAAATACAATATATTTAATATTCATTACTATGATTTCTTCATTCTGTCTTATCCTTCTGTTTCCATTCTTATCTTCTTCTCTTGTGCATATTGATCTTTTCTTTAACTGCCTTAAAATTTTGAATATATCTTGCATAAAAGGAAATTGAAAAGATATACTCTAAAAATGTTAGCAAAATCTGTTGTTCTTATATTGTTTTAAGGATAAGGATAAATACAAAATGAAAATGCAACTTAAAAATATAGGAAGCTTTATTCTTATCTAAAAACACATTTAAGGAATAAGTCACAACATTATGTATTGAGAAATATAAGAATAATAAATATATACAAAAGTACACAGAAGATATTAAAAGCATATAAAGAAATTGAACCATCCAAAAACCGAACAAGTCAGACTATTTTGATTGGAGTTGGTTTGGGTCTATACCATTTTCGATTCGATTTTGGGTTGGTATACACTTAACTTGAACTAGCACCGATTGAATATAAAATGAAAAAAAAACGACTAAGATGATTTAGTCATATTAGAAGATGTCAACGGAGGCACTGGTCATAAGGTGTGAAAGTATGCAGATTGTTAGGAATAGGAGAGAGAGAGGGAAACCCAATGGTTGTTCGAAAGAAATTATTAAACATGAATATGACCCTTAATAGGTTTGATTGGCGTCGTCAAATCTATATAGTCGACCCTACATAGTGAGAAAAAATGCTTGATTTGGTTTGGTATACATTTAACTTAAACCAATCCGAACTCAAATTGAGAATAACCCAATCCGAACCAAATCAAGCTAACCCGAAAAAATTATGAATATATGATACATAATTATATAATAAATATTATGAAATATAAAACTAAATAAGAACTAATCCCATATGTATTATATATGATATATCAAATGAAATTGGGCAACTAATTCTTCCCAGATCACACATAATCACTTTTAGATTGCAGTTCAAATAGTTTACATTGTGGCCAATTGGGGTTAGGGAAAGAAAACAATATCCCATTGACATTTTAACATTCATTTGGTGGACATAACTCTAGGTATATCATATACATTACAGTTCTTTATCAATTTTAGCCACCCTGTTATTTTTTTAATTGTAATAAATAGACTTGACCCATTTCAATTAGGTTAAATCGGAAATTGAAACAATCCAACTTGATATTTTTGTTCGATTTAGTTCAATTTCGATTTAAAAATTGGTTCTTTTTTAGTTCAAACTTAAGAAAATGAGAAAAATCAATTCAGTTTTGGGTTAAGTATGAACCCAAACCTAGCTAAACCATGCACACCCCTAAAAGATTTGAAAGAAGAATATAAAAATAATAAATATACATAGAAAACAAAATATCACAATACATTTTTAGATGAAGATAAAACGCAGAATAAAAATATATTTTTTGGGCTAATAAAAAAAACATAAAAAATGCAATATGAAAGTGCATTTTTCAGCTTAAAAAAAATGCATTTTCATATTGCATTTTTAGTGTTATGACAAATATTTCTATATTTTTTTATTATAATAACAGTAAGAAAAAAAAATTTTTTTTTTCAAATAAATTTTATATCTAATTAATATGTCCATTGTCTCAAAAATAACATCAATATAATATAGTTGTGCCATGTGATACCCTGGCCCTTAGCATAAATGGGATTAATGGAATTAGTTTGGTTTCCTTGAAGTGAATTAGAGTTCATTGTGGTTTAGACCTTGATTATCTAAAATGTATAAGTGTTGAGACTTTGGCATGTTCATCTCCTTGCTTGAGCATGGTTATGGGAGAAGTGCATGATGTGATTTTATGAGGAGAAGTAGTATGTTAAAAGATAAAATGAAGATTGGAGAATGCTAAGGAATAGGGGACATCTGGCCATGGTGGTGGTTTTACATAAATTTTGACCAAGGAAGTTAATTTGGACTACTCTTGGCCAATGGGAGTGAAATTGGACCATTTGACTCCACCTAAGCTAATATATATATATATAATATTGTGGAGATAGTGAGGTGAAGAGGAATGCCCGGGCAAGCCTTGGTATTCCTTGTCTTCTTTTGGTTTTTGTTGATTAATTGAGTCAAAGTGGCATTTAAGGTGGTGGGCCCTATAGTTTACTGCATGGGAAGACTTGTGTGTGTCATGCTATATGTATATATGTATATATTTGTAAATTTGTGGTGAGAAGTGGTTTTGGCTGGCTAGGTGTGTATATAGATATATATATATAGATATAATTGAGTTGGTAAGATATTATAATTTGTGTTAAGTGTGAAAAGGAGAGAAAAAGAGAAATTCTTGGAGAAGGAAAGGCTACTCAGCCATTGGAGTGAACTTGAAAGCTTGGGAGTTTGAGAAGAGAATTTTGGAGAAGGAAGAAAGAAAGAAAAAGATCAAGGAGAAAGTGAAGGAGAGAAGCTAAGAGAAGGCCAAGCCTTGAAGCTAGTTGCACTTGAAGCTATTTGGAAGGAGAAGGAGCCATCTTGGAAGTTTGAAGTGTTGGTGAGATTGAAGCCTAATTTGAGGTAGGGAGCTCCTTATAATTTAACTTTAAGTTCTTCTTCTCCTTTTGTTTGTATTCTTGATTCATAGGTGAACTTATGCCAAGTGGTAGAAACCAACCAATTTTGGAACCTAGTTTGCCCAAGTGTGTATGATTAAGCAAACACTAAATTGATTGTAAGTGAGGAGAAGAGAGGGAAGAAAGTGTGAAGGTTTTGGGTTAGAGTGATCTTGGGAGGTGTAAAAATGATTGTCAAATGGTATTTGGTGTTTAAGGAAATATAAGGATAGAAGGGTGAGACATAAGCCAAAGGATGAAACAAACCCGGATAAAAGTTACTCTCGGTGGGCACACGCCTGTGGCACAGGCCGTGCGCCCGGCCCTCTGCTAGGCCAAATAGGCCTCGGCGGGCGCTCGCGGGGGAACAGGGCATGCGCCGGCCTGGGTGTGGGCGCGGGCGCCCCCTGAGCCCCGCCTGCCGGACCCTGTTTTGCCTTGTTCTCCCTCTGCTAGACCTCAACACCTCTCTTCACCTTGGACAACCTTTAGGATGAACTTTGATGAACGCATTGCATCTTCGAGCTATCTTGAATATGACATGTTGCTACTTTGATGCATTTGAATTGAAATGTTTAAAAGAAATGC